>VSTD030000810.1:0-14559 GCA_008808055.3 Sporobolus alterniflorus
TAGGGTTTAAAAATATGAAACAAATTTATTTCATTTCAGGAATGTCTGTTAAATATTAATCTTTATAATCCAAGTTAATTCAATAGAAATTCCATAGAAAATTTTATAGAACTCCAAAAATTATGAAATTTGTTCCTAAATTCAAGTTAGGATTTTCCCTTCATGTTAACTACCTTGTACCTCCTGTTCATGGCTTTTGCTGGGATTAATGGCCTCCTTTCTTAGGACTAAGTTGATGCTTTAATTATTGGAGTAGTGAAATTGCCATGGCACCTAATTGCCATGATTTTTGCCTATTGTCCTTGCTGAACATGTGAACACCCTATGCCGTGTCATAGGTGCTGATTAGCATGGTTCGTCACCCCTTAAGACTATTTAACCTAGTTTGGTTAGTTTATAGGAGTTAATGAAGGAAATGCCTAAAACACCCCTTTGATCAACATAAAAGTTGCGAGCCACATTATTTAGTGTAGTTGTTGACTTTTCTTACGCAGCTCCACAAGTGCATGGAATTGTCATTGTAGCACTTCCCCGGGAGTATTCTCCAGATATCATATTTATATTTTTCCCATGGGAGGAAGGATCTCTATCATGTCTAAGACTAACACTGCGAGTAACCCCAATGAGTACTACTAGGTTATACAAAGGTTATGCTAACATGGGTTAACGGACACACACACTAGTACTCTAGGTTCCACGGGTAAATAAAGGTTCCACCTAGTCAGGAGACTCAAGAAGAGGGTCAACTCCTAAGGATCTATTCTAGTCTTATTTATCACACCACGTTACCTAGGATTCTAAATCACACGCGATTCCGCCTACTCTACTTTGCGACCCCGATTTCTCACTAACTATATCGTAGCAAGGAATCCACACAAGGGTATACAACAACCCAGGTTTCACCGGCTCGCCATGACCTCGGCGTGGTGGATTACAAAGCCCTAACAGGACTATCACTCCTGCAGGTACCACACCATGTCCATGAGTAAAGCCCTAACATGACTTTGTGTTTCACTGGAGGATTTAAACCCAGACACCATGTCCATGAGTAAAGCCAAATGTTTCCTCATCAACCGATGAAATACGAGGAAATACACCAATGTCAGTAAACCACTCGAGCTACGAGGAGTAAAATTAATTTACCGAGTCCGACAGATAACCCACAGAGCAATAACAACAAATAAGAGGGACCAAGTGATAGTAACTATGCACACATCAAAGCTCAAGACAAGACAAGAATAGAACATATAAATACTAGGACTCAAAGTCTATAAAGAAAGGTAAGGATACAAGAACTCACCGATCTCCGAGACTACTTCCGGAGCTCGAGTGAAGACTCAACTTGACTCTCGACTCCCGACAGGACTTCGCCTGTGCTACTACTACTAAACTAGAACCTTTACAAGTGGAGAACTACAAGTAAAGTGTGGTGTGTTGAAATCCAGTGGCAGGGGGGTATTTATAGGAGTCCCAGGAGCAGTTACCAACTTAATTAAGTCGGTAACTCACCAGGTCTTGGCCGGTCGGCCAAGCCACATGTCCGGCCAGCCATCAAGCGCAGCCTCCAGCGACTCCAGGCCCCGGGTTCCCTTCTACTGCCTCTTGGAGAGCATCATCGCCAAGAAAACTCAAAGGAGGCTGCAAAGTGGGGCCGGCCAGCCTAGGAGTTTGGCCCACACGTCAGTGGCCTTTGCACACGGCCTCCTTGTGTCAGGTGTATTCCTGAGGTGACATTTATTTTGGTAGAATTCCTAATTTCCTTATAATTGCTTGAAATGCTCCAAGTTGGCTCGTATGTTCCTGAAATCAAATAGACACTAAAATTGTGGAACTAGGTTAGTAGACAAGGTGAATACATGGTTATTTCATACATTTACTCGACATGTTGGCGGATGAAATTGATGTTTTATGAGCACCAACATATCCCCAAAGCTTAAACATTTTCTCATCCTCGAGGAAAGCCAAAGCTGAAGCAATGCAAGAGATTCGAGATAACACAAGTGTAGACCCATGCTTAGACTTACCGAACAGACTAATGTGGCCATACCTTGAGGTCCATACTTACCTCATGGAGCTTTTTGTGGAATTTTTCACCTTGTCTTGGGCAGTTAAAAGGTGGAAGCTTTCGTCAGTGTCTCTCCTACTTAGCCTCTTTTTTTTAAATCAATCAGAGAGAATATGATAACAATGATACTATGGTTCCTCAACAATAGGCACTCAGGCACTCTTTTTGGTATGTGGTTCCTCACCTTGGCTCAACAAATATTCCTTCTCATCCTACCCTCTAAAGGCTAAATATGTGAAGCTCATGGGCAAAGGAAAAGGATACAACTCAAGTCATATATATTGCCAAGCTAAAGGATGGTCCAACAAGAGTTAAGAAAATTTTCTCAATGATTTTGGAAAGGGCTTTGAAATGGTAGGATGGAGAGGGAGAAAATGGAATCACATCAAAAAGAATTTTTGAAGTTGAAGTGTTTTCTCCTCTCAAAATATCGACTTCCCTTTTTATTTGAAAACTCTTGGAGCTTTTATTTTTTCCTTCTTCTTTCTCTCTTTGTTTTTCATGCTCCATCTCTTGAGGACTAGGGGGGTTTTATGAATTTTGAGGAGAAAATCACTTCTTCAGAAACTTCTTTTCAAGTGGCTTCAATATACTGGTCGTGGATGCATATTCTGAGATGGAGTTATGCACGCCAACATGGATAATCCATTTTTATGGAGATGGGGGAGTTGTGGATATATTGGCGGTGGATGCATATTCCAGAGTGGAGGTATGCACGCCAATATTTTTGGGTGAGCTAGCAATTAATGTGGGTGGCAAATCATTTTCAAAAAAATTTCAAGACTCAAATGGATACATCCCTTAACAAAGCTCAACACAAACAAGAGTTGCTATGTGGATAATATTTGGCTCTGATAGGAATGTGTATGTCATTAAGATACCTTCCTAAATTCATTCAACCCCGATCAATCTCAAAATCAAGGTTTAGCAAGATTAACACTAACTCAGATATCACACCTCCTAGCAACATAGACATGGTTACTTTTGAATTTTTGTTCGCATGAGATTTTGTGTCTACCAAGGCATGATCACATTAATCAATTCGGCTTATCAAAACAGGGGTCATGCACAAGTGATTGCAACTAATCTGAAGCAAAGGAGAATGTATAACCCAACCATGTCCTGTGGGAGTTCTTTTTATTGACTCGATTAACCTAACTACTAGAAGCAATCCTAGCTAGCAATCATGACAACATCAGTGGTACAACCAGCGAGACAAGTGACGAGATAGCTAGAAAAATTGGTAACGAAATGAGACAAATGAGGACTCACACCTAGGCACCCGACATCTCCCCCAAGCTTAAATCTTTGCAAGATTTAAGCATCAGGGTTAATCTTGAAGTGACCGAAGAGGTCATACATCATGCTGATCTGAGTTGATGGATGCTTGCATTTTTGTTTGCAGGGTTGTAAAGTCATCCATCCGTTGCTTGAGTTGTTTGATCCCTTCCACCGTGCACTCAGCTTGGTTAGCCCCATAACTGACATACCGCTCCAATGGAGCGTACCAGTCGGGGTACCTAGCAGAGGCAGAGATTTTGGCTTGGAGGCTAGGCTCGGGATAACCATTAGAGGGGTAGTAACTACCTTCATGGTAACTCAAGTAGCCACCTCCATTACCCAGTGTCCCACTGGGCTCCTGAGGGTGAGCCTGTGGTGTAGTCATGGTCTGCTGTGCTGCCTCCATGCGAGCTCGCCCGTGAGTGTGAAGTGGTGCTGTGAAATTATGGTGTGCCTCTCCCATCCCATCAAACTACAGTGTAAGTCTTTCACAAGAGTATAGTCGAAGGCCCAGGTTAGGTAACCGGATCACCTTGCAACCTTACAGCATAGATAAAGAATGATCTGGTTCCTCAGGCAAGATGTGCATGTGAACAAAATTGTCAAGACCAATAATAGGTACATCTCTCTCAATGTAGGCCAAGTTAGCCATTTCCGGACACCTAAGATTCATGGCAATCCGGGTGACCATAGAGGTACACTCAATGGGTTCTGACATTTTAGGAACATTTTTAAAGTAGTCGACAATGTGTCGTCTACAAGGGTGTACTTGATCCTATTTACCATAACAAATAGACTTTTAAGCTCAAGAGTAGTAACATAACACAATCCTGCCATGGGAAAGAGCGTGAATGACATCCACCTATGCAGGAAACTTAGAATAGGGTTTGAATATCACTAAACCTAATCCTAGCAGATTTTCCAGAAATAGCATCACTAAACTCAACCTTATTAAAGTTTCTCACAGCAGTTGATTCAGGCAAGCAAGATTTAGAGAAGTCTAGAAGCTCGCTGAAGTGGGAGAAATCACAACCAAATGACCTCCCAAATAGACAAAACTTCACGAACGACTTCCTACTCTTCTCAACTATTTCAAAAGTTATAAGAAATTTAAGGGTTAAGAGACGCGAACCTAGATGAGGCTCGTCGTAGAGTTTTCCCCGACCGATGGTCTGGAGGATGGTGGGAAACTCTTCATCCAAACCAACCCTCTCAAGCAAGTTCACATCGTAGATACGAGTGTGAGCAAACTCTCGACGGTGGAGGGACTCATACCTCTCCATCTTCTCAGTGGTGCAGATGGAGACGTCATCATCGTCCGTAGTCTCAGGGACATCGTCATGTGCAAGATAACGGCTTGACCCTACGGTCCCATGTGGCAATGACATGAAGGAAGAAGACCACGGTGAGTCTTGTGATTCGTTATCACTATAGCGTGAACCAGAGCCTCAGTTGGATGGGCCAGACGAGAGCACTTGTTCCACTCCACTCAACAACTTCTTCATCCTTCACATCACTTGCAACAACAACATGTACCTAGCACCCTAGGTGTTAGCGTTAGCATTAGCCAAATGGGCGGAAGGAAACAAGGGTTGTGTAGAGAGCTTGCAAGAGATGAGGCTAGCAAGAAAACTTCCTTGACTCGACTTTAACACTAAGACTATGACACCAACTTAAGCAAGCTAAGAACTTTGAGAAGGATTTAGGAAATTTGAGGTTGCTTGTGAGCTTGTGGTATGAAGGAGGAGGCTCCCCTCAGCAACCCTTTTATAGGGTAGCCAAGAGGTGGTCGGCTGGCCAAGGATTGTGACTGGGCAGCCAGCCCATGTGGCCATTGCCCCTCTACTTTGTCCCAAAGGTGTGGTGGTTGAGCTAAACAGGTAGATAGTGGAGGAGAAAGGAGGAAAGGAGGGAGAGGGTGACCGGCTGTCCACTGATCTTTGGTTGATCGACCATGCTTGGCCTCCACTCAATCCCCACTTTCAACTTCCACTTCATCTAGCTCCTAAAATGCTCACTCCATTGACCAAAAGCATCAAAAGCAAACCCATTTTCTTTCATCTTTTTCAAAATTCTTTTATTTATTATTATTATTTTAGATTTTATATTATGTGATGATGAAATAAACATGTTGTGGAAAAGGCGTAAATAAAAATGGTGGATGAAAGGGGCAGAGAAAT
This sequence comes from Sporobolus alterniflorus, assembly GCA_008808055.3. Lineage (NCBI taxonomy): Eukaryota > Viridiplantae > Streptophyta > Magnoliopsida > Poales > Poaceae > Sporobolus > Sporobolus alterniflorus. Next base: position 5,527 of record VSTD030000810.1, read on the forward strand.
GCAATTGGTGGAAGAAGGGCAGAAAATGAAATATGAGATAACTACCGGTTTATTCTCCCGGTGAGAGTGTCACATTTTGTCTGTGAGCAAGATCAACTCCATACCTGAAGATTTAGGTCACCGGTGTGACTGGAGAACTTGTCGTAGTAGGCGTGGCATTCTTCATGCACCAAGAAAATTTTATAGAAAAAATCTCGGCTGCGCTAGGCTCCTTGTCGGGTGTCATGGCTTTTCCCAGACTGACTCCTCACAGAGATCCTCCAGTAGATTTTGGGGCCTTTCCCTTGAACACAGTGAAGATGGACTTCACACTTTCTTGAACGGGGCTTTGAGATGGATCCCCATTGCTTTGATGTGGAAGTGCTGCAGTGATCTGCTGAATCTGTGTCTCCAACATCTTATTGAAGCTCAGTTGATTCTGTGTAGCCACTGTAAAGCTATCCATCTTGGCGCTTATATTTCCTAGGAGCTTGTCAGTGGCATGAATCTTCTTGCCAAATTTATCATTTATTCTCAACTGATCTCTGATGATATCCCTGAGTTGGGGCTCATTTCTATTGAAATTTTGCCGATTACCACCCTGCTAGTGGTTGTCAAATGGGAAACTGGGCTTGTTCCACCCAGAGTTGAAGCCCTTATTCAGATGAATATCATTGTTGGAGTGACCAACAAAGTTAGCATCCTGATAGACCATCGGGCAATTGACACCCATGTGGCATATTTCTCCGCATTCTTCATAGGTCACTCGAGCATAGACCATTTTGAGATGAACAAGGCCCGGGATCTCAGGCTTCTTCCTAAGAAGATCAATCTTGGCGTTGAGCATGTCCACCTCATCAAGCTGGTGAACCTTGCAGGTGCAGGTCTGAGTGCGCTCCTCATTCTAGCTCTGGTTAGAGGCCATCTTCTCAATCAGTTTACGAGCTTTCTCAATGCTGAGAGTGAAGAAAGAACCTCCAGTAGCAGCACCTATATGCTCTTGGGCTGAGCGAATCAACCCATGATAGAAGCTTTGGATGATGAATGACTAATCCATGTCATGATGGGGGCATGCAGAGATATAATCCTGCTGGCGTTCCCATGCCTCGGCAATGGTCTCATCCGTGAGTTGTTGAAACCTAGAGATCTTGTTCCGGAGGGCATTGGTTTTGCCCAATTGAAAAAACTTGGTAAGAAATGCATTGGAGTACTTCTCCCAAGATGGCACTGCCTCCTTATTGGAATAGAACCATTGTTTCCCCTTTCTAACAATGAAAATGGAAAGAGGTGAAGAGGAACCACATCCTGTGTCACTCCTCGGATAGTGAATGTGTTGCAGATCTCCAAGAAGTGTTGAAGATGAGCATTAGCATCTTCTGAGACCTTGCCGCAGAATGGGCTTTGCTGCACCATGTTGATAAGAGCTAGTTTAAGTTCAAAACAGCTATCTCCGATGTTCGTCTCCGGACCAGTCCTGATGCTAGACGGAGCTGAGAAATCATTGATGCACTTTTGGGCTGCCATCATTGTGGGTTCGTGTCGCGGTGGTGATCCCTAAAATTTGTCAACAATCTCTCGGACGTGGGATCCGAATGATCCTAGTGAAGAAAGCCTTGAGCGAGACTTCCTTATCAGAGATTCTGGATCCGTATGGTAATTAGCCGGTAAATCAAATCTGATCATGCAACTCCCTGTGAAGACCACAAGCAAACACATGGCAGTAGATAAGTCTGTAAGACTAATAGTACTAGTTAGAATTATCCCGTGTAATCTATAGACAGATAAAAGATACTGGCTTCCGTCCTGGCAACGGCGCCAGAAGTGCTTGTTGACATTTCTTATGTAGCTCCGCAATCACACGGAATTATCAATGTAGCACTTCACCGGGAGTATTCTCCACATATCATATTTATATCTTCCCATGGGAGGAAGGATCTCTATCATGTCTAAGACTAACACTGGGAGTAACTCCATCGAGTACTACTAGGTTGTATAGAGGTTACATTAACTGGGGTTAACGGACACACACACTAGTACTTCAGGTTCTACGGGTAAGCTAAGGTTCCACCTAGCCAGGAGACTCGAGAAGAGGGTCAACTCCTAAGGATCTATTCTAGTCTTATCTATCACAGCACGTTACCCAGGATTCCAAATCACCTACTATGCTACCTACTCTGCTTCGTGACCCTGGTTTCTCACTAACTATATCACAGCAAGGAATCCACACAAGGGGATACAACAACCTAGGTTTGGCTGGCTCGCCACAACCTCGGCATGGTGGATTACAAAGTCCTAACAGGACTGACACTCCTGTGGGTACCACACTTTCATGCAAGACATGGAGCTTCACTAAAGGATTTAAACTCGAACACCACGTCCATGAGTTAAGCCAAACGTTTCCTCGTTAGCCGTTGAAATACGAGGAAACACACCAACATCGGTAAACCACTCGAGCTATGAGGAGCGATAGTAATCTACCAAGTCGAACAGATAAAAAACAGAGCAATAACAACAAACAAGAGGGACCAAGTGATAGTAACTATGCACGCATCAAAGCTCAAGACAAGACAAGAACAAAACATATAAAAACTAGGACTCGAAGTCTATAAAGAAAGGTAAGGATACAAGAGCTCACCGATCTCCGAGACTACTTTCGGAGCTTGAGCGAAAACTTGATTCGACTCTAGACTACTAGCAGGGCTTCACCTATGCTACTACTACTAAATCAGAACCTTTACAAGTGGAGAACTACAAGTAGAGAGTGGTATGTTGAATTCCATCGGCAGGGGTCATTTATAAGAGTCCCAAGAGCAGATACCAACTTGATTATGTCGGCAACACGCTAGGTGTTGGCCAGCCGGCCATCAAGCACAACCTCCATCGACTCCAGGCCTCGGGTTCCCTTCTACGCTTCTTGGAGAGCGTCACCACCAATGAAACTCACGGGAGGTTACAAAGTGGGGCCGACCAGCCAGGGAGTTTGGCCGGTCGGCCACCCACTGGGCCCACATGTCAGTGGCCTTTGCACATGGCCTCCATGTGTTAGGTGTATTCCCAGGGTGACACTTAATTTGGTAGAATTCCTAATTTCCTTGTAATTCCTTGAAATGCTCCAATTTGGCACCAATGTTCCTGAAATTAAATATACACTAAAATTGTGGAACTAGATTAGTAGACAAAGTGAATACATGGTTATTTCATACATTTACTCGACATATTGGCGCATGAAATCAGCATTTTATGAGCACCAACAGTAGCTTATCTTTTCCTTATCACTTATCATTAATACTCTTGCATGTCATGTCGTATAGGACCTAACAGCCGACTTCAAGCACGGAGTTGTTGGGGGACAACCTTCATAAAGCATTAAAGAGACTAACTTTTTCCCTGAACAAGGCAAGCACTGAATGCATAATGCTTCTCATAGGTTTCAGCTTTATAATATTTACTTTATGTTCATGATTGTGTATTTACGTGTAGGAGTTTTATGGTAACTAGTTGCACTATGGACCCCCTCTGCAAGTATACCTTGTTTGCCCTAGGAAAGAAATTGAACGATAGAATGGCTATGCTTATTATTATAGGTCATCGGTAGAAGACTAGTGTTTGATAGCCGCGCATGGTAGGGCCCTTCTCTTGATGGAGTTCTATGTGGCTTATGTTAGTGATCAGATTATGGAGAATACTAGATGGGAAGCATGAGAGTGAACTATTCTCATGTTTGGAGCTCTGAGGTGGTAGCCCCTACCTGTGTCGGTTAAGGATCACGTTGGTTGGGCCCTGTGTATCAAGCATTGATTATGTACTATCGCATATAGGATTTATGGGGTCCCACAAACTTAGTAGCTTTGATGGTCACCGAGTTGGATGATATCTCACCTCTCCTATAGTGATATATACCGAGATAGTGTATGGGCCATCCACGGATAGCCCAATGTGTCGTATCACATGGAAGACGTGCCCGACTCTTTGATCGTTGTCATGAACTGTGGCTCGACTCTTTGATCGTTGTCATGAACTGTGGCCGCATGTGGGGTCTGGGAGGCCCCACGTGTGTCGTGTTGCTAGGTTGTCCCTTGCAAGGTGTTTATTGATTCAAATCTCTGTGACACCCACGGATATGGGTGATGGCTTGATCATTGTGTGCAAATATAGTAATGAAACATCATTGTGTTGATATGAGAATTATGGATGATGTTGCTACTTTATAGTCAAGGCATGTTAATAATCAATTATTGATTGTGTTACCTCGCATGTTTAGCATAGGTTACAAACCTACTATTGTTAATCAACTCAACTTGGCTAATAACCTATTTAAAAGTAATTAGAAGAAGATGCTAGTAGGCTTGAGTCTATTATCTTATTTGCAGCCTTTGCATGCCTAGTTTCATGGCCTTCGGGTTACGACAGATAAGTCTTGCTGAGCATAGTCGCTCAAGCTTTGCTCTTGTTGTATCTTTTCTGTGTGCAAGTGAGGATCTTCCTCCTCCTTCAAGCGATGCTGATGAGGGCTGTCAGTGGGAGATCCACACCGATGAGGGCTGGGTTCCCTACTGGGACTCGCATGCGTAGGTTGTCTAATGAAGGAACTCTCTTCTAGGGCAAAGTGTGTGTGCTTACAATGAGGGAAACGCTTCCGCGTAAACTCTGTTCGATCTTTTGAAGCATATTTGGAGTTTCAGCTTTTGTAAACTCTAATATATGGCACTAATATGCAATACCTTTACTTGAATTTCATATCTATGGTATTGTATGCTTTATGTGATGTGTTGTGTATTCTCGCTTCGCCAAGAATCCCCCGATACGATCTTGGGAGACAAACCCCCCATTTTTGAGGAGGTTCTGTCACGGTAGTTCACTATCCAAGATGTGAATGAGTGTAGCTTATTTCTCTAGACGGAAGTTCAACTTCACGATCTCCATTAAAATACTGGTATTTCAAACAATAGTGGGTGTGAGAAAATCCTAGATGGGACTTTGAGATATGGTGGGGGATTGTTTGAATTATTGAGCTTGGCCTGTATGGAATTCCAAATAACTCCTAATAAATCTGAAAGGCCCATTGCTAGTGGAGGTGGTGGGTGGCCTACTTAAATAGTGGGTTGCTCTCTATGTACTTGAAAGAGTGTGGAGCAGAGGAGAAAGAAAGAAACACACGTGCACACTCGGACACCTCACCAGGCTAGGTCGGGTGGGGCGTGCTGAGGTGAAGGGCAAAGGTGCATGACATGCACATGAATGGTCCATCGAAATCCAACCCAAAGCCTCGTAATTCTGCAGCTTCCTTTTGCTATTTATTTTTGCTACGAGTCTGTGTCTAATATGTGTTTGATGGAGAGACTTAGTTAGTTACGGGACACTGTAAGTCTAGGTGGGTCTCTCTTATAAATACATGCGACTACCACGGAACTTGCAATAATGAACAACCACAAGCTAGCAACACATCTAAGCTTTCATCTCCTCTGCTACTGCGCCGCTGAGTCTACTTCATCCCGATCGCTGGCGTGCACCTGCGTTTGGAAGAGCAGGTCTCCAGAACCGTTATCCTCAATGATCCTGCACCGGGAGAGGGCGAATAAGATTTTTGGAAAGCGATCTTCACGATTGCTCAATGTGCTTCATCGAGCTCTTCATTGTCGCGATCCTGTTAATTGCAATGGTAGATCTATCTATAATTTGTGATAGTACTATTGTTTTAATGTGCAATTCATTAGTCATGTTCATGAGTTATTTCTGTATTAAAATAAAACTAAAAGTGTTAATACATCCAATAGATAACAAGAATGTGAAGAGTAAACCCCTGTACACAAATCATATTCATATTGACATTCTTAGATGATGTTCTCAAGTTCAAAGTCCGAAAGAATGGAGCATTTCCTACTTCATCAAATGTTTTAACATATGAGTATACATTTAGTGAAAAACAAAACACAAGTGGTCCATTAGTAAACACATGGAAAATGATACAGAACACACGGGCATGTTATTCGAGTGTGCCAACACAAGGGATGTTTCACTAGGGAGTGATAAGTTGGGAAATAACCTCCCATCCCAAGTGTTTTTAAAAAACACACCGTAATTATTTTTCTTCCCATGTGTCTTCCCTATGCACATGAGAGTTAAAGCACATGGGAAATATTAGGTTGAGGAGACAATCTAATGATGACGTCAATAGAGTTCCCATGTGGTATTATGAGGGCACTCGGGACGAAATATCTCGTTGCCCAATAGTGAAATGTCATGTGTATACATTTTCTCGTGCATCTTAATTCAATGCACGTGAATACTATATACAATGTTACATAGGAGGATGCCACGTGGCATAATTTTCTCCGCATGTCAATAGTTCACACAAGGGAGCTAAAGACACATGGACCAATAGAATTATGCCACATTCGTTTTTTGAATGTGTTCTATATGTTATACACAAGGGAATTATTATGGAAGCAATTGACTCTGCATGTCATATATTGATGAAGTAGTCCCTCTGGCAGTGCATCCTAATCGGCTTGGGCACCTACTGATGACTCAGATGTGAACTGTAGATGAAAATATATAAGATGAATAAAGAACTAAATTTACATAACAAAAATGAAGTACTCAAGCACTACTACATTTGAAGCCTTTCATGTTGGGCAATGGCTTCCACAAGGAATAAGCGCCCCTTTGACGACAATGATGACACGATGACTCCACCCCGCCACTGGCCCTGAAGTGGTCGAGGCTGGACGATCGCGACAGCCACTCCGATGACTTCGATATCACATTTACGGATGTCCAGTCAGAGCCAGAGCTGGAGCCGGAGGTCTCCTCCAATGACTCCATCGTCCTCACCACCTTGGAGGTCCAGTTGTTCAAGTGGTGTGCCTGCAGGATGATGGTGACACCACCTCCTAGGAGGAGTCCATCGGCTACCACGGCGGTAGTGGTGAGGATGGCAGTGCTGATGGCGACAGCGGCGGCAATGATAGCAAGTTCCCCGACAAGGACTGGTAGAAGTAGGAAGTAGTAGTAGTAGTTTAATGTCGTAGTTTCATGTATTTTGTTGTTTAATATTATGTAATGGAAATTTATCTATTTCTATTTGCACAAAATTATCTACTTCTATTTTTTTAGAATGATCTACTTCTATCTACAGTATAAAGTGCACAGTATTCCTATTCCTTGATCCCTCTTCCTTAATTGTTCACTCTTTACACATTTTGATCTGATTCCAATGAACCACAAAGCGTTAAATTAGTCAGAAAAAAACAAAGAGTAAAATTTCCTCTATGCTTCCATCTCTTGGGGTCGCTGCACTTCTCTTCGAATTCAATATGGAACGTTTCAACCGCATTGGCCTGTGCTCGGTATGTAACTAATCACCAACCCATTGACAAGTGGGACACGCCCTAAACCAGGATCCATCTTTCATTGACTTGCGAGCAAAACAATAATATGTAACACCAGCGTCGGTTGGTGATGATGTTTACCTTGCCCGACATTGATTAGGTGTTTCCTTTTACTTTTTATTTTTAACTCTAAAAATATTATGTGTATTGAGCTAAATTTTGTTGTGTGACTGTTTTATGTGAAGGTAAATTCGGTTACCATTTTTATTAATTTTTGTTAAGACCTCCCAAAAAAAGTGTGTTCAAATGGGAGTTTGGCTTCAAAGTCCATATCATGTACATGAGTCATCCAAATTGAAACAACATTCTTAATGACAATCAAAAACAAAATTAACAAAAATATAAACTAAATTTAAGTAATGTGAAACAGTCACATGAAAAAATTGAGATCAAAACTCGAAGTGTTTTAGATATTAAAAATCAGAAAATAAATTGAAAAACTAGGTCAGTGTCAGGCATTGTGGTATCATCACTGCCCAACACTGGTATGTCACTGAAAGATGGGCCCGTGCATTGTTCAGTCCCACTTGTCAATGGGTGGGCGATTAGTCCCACTTTGCTCGTCTAAGTTGAGGTTGTCCATCTTAAAAACTTGCTTACAACAATCGACTGGCAACTGTCGACCTTGTAGCAAGTAGTTCGACACCGTCGTTCATCTGTGGTACTTAGTATAATAATATATTGTGAAACAAAGGTGGATGGCAGTCCGTCGTACTACTTGCTCCATTGTCTTTGGCCATTTTGAAGCAGAAGTAATGTCTTATGTTTCTTTCTTTTTTTCTTTTTTAGTTTTTCAAAACTAGTGTCAACCAAGGTGATGTCAGCACTACTCGACACCATGCAAAAAATAGAGACTATTGTGCAACATTAGACCACAGGGAGTAACTAGATGTCCTACAATATATTTAGTAGCATTACAATAAATACAATCTATCATTGGTACCATTATATACATCCACGTGATTCTTATTATTAATTAATAGTAAGTCACATTACAAACAATGACATCGATCATTTCATGTTAACTAATTTACCATTGTTGTTGTCAGTGCGAATGTAGCAAATCATATATGAGTTGCTGAGTCTTGTTTCAATGAGATTTATACCTTGTCAAATAGGATGTATTCTTCTTCATCAGTGACATTGTCAACTTCGATGATTCTTTGCTTTCCAGGGACAACAATGTGTTTTTCTCGTGTTGGGGCTCGAGACCATGGAACACTTGTGTCACACATTCAAGGAGTATCCAAGGGTTATCTTTGTTACCTACATTGTTGAGGTCAACAAGGGTGAAACCATATTCATCTAACTCACCTGGTGGGTTCTTCACCCATTGGCACTTAAATATAGGGATGCGTGGAGATAATCCATAGGTGAGTTCCCAAACTTGATCAATGTAGCCATAACATGTGTTCAAGTTTCCTTCACTATCTAATGCACCTGCTCTGACACCACTATTTCGGTGTTTTCTCTTGTTTTCTTTTGCCTTTGTATAAAATGTGAACACATTGATGTCATGCGCTTGCCATGCTGTAACAAACTATGATGGACCATGCACAAATGTATGCATCATTTTTTCTTCACCAATTGGTCAGTTCTGGTCCTTCAACAAATTTCTGAAACAACACTTGTGCTCTTTCATGATCCACTTCTCTCGGCGGTC
>VSTD030000811.1:0-14553 GCA_008808055.3 Sporobolus alterniflorus
CGATCTGGGTATGTGTATCCCTGGCCAAGTTACCATTATAGACAGTGATGGGACGGGTCCCCGTACTCGAGTATATGCCGTTAGTTGCGCGTGGGCTCCTATAGCCATGCTTTATTTCGTCAGGTAATGAGTGCTTCCGTCCCTCGAGGCCATGATGTAGGTCGTGCTTATCTGGTAATGAAAGCCTCCGAGTGTCTTGGCTGGACCCCCAGGCCCCTCATGGATCGGGGTAAGAATGGGGATGGGCAGATAGGTACTGACGCTCTATTAGTCTCGTCCAACGTGGTGGTGCAAAAATCTCTAACACGGATCACTCCTGGGTTTAGCATTTTAGGTGGGTGGCCCATCCTCTTCAGCCAGGAGTGGTTTGGCCTTTATCCGATACGCGGTATAGGATTCCCCAGGCTTCAAGGAGCTTAAATGGTACATTTAACAGTTGACAGCGTTATCAAGCCCAGAACTAAGTTAGTCCCCCATCTTGTACGTCTCTGTGTCACACACAGCAATGAGCGAAGCTTTAGTGCAAGAAAAAGGAACATTGAAAGATGACAAGAAAACAATCAAGCAAGTCTCAGTATATTTTGCCTCTGAAGCCTTGGCTGGCTCCAAAACATATTATTCAGAGATGGAAAAGATGCTATGTAGTGGTTATGAGTGTCAGAAAGCTTTGTCATTATTTTGAGGTGCAAAGAGTGCGAATCCTCATGAATCAACCACTCAACAACATTTTGGGCAATAGTGACTCCTCCGGAAGAATAAGCAAATGGGCAATGGAACCGACCGTATTCAGAAATTTTGGACCGTAATCGGTGACCCATGGTACCGGGATATTTTACCCCAACAGTAGCCCCCGAGCCTTCCATTGAGTAGGCGGTAGAATGAAAGCCCTCTCTATGGAAGGCAGAATAGGTGCTCATATGCTACTGCGGGCACTTTCATGGGATTTGGTGGTGAGATTGTGGGGCTAAGGCCCTTTTTGTTTGCGCTTTTGCTTTTGAGATTTTGGAAAAGATGGCTGATGGCTAGTTGAATAACTGGCTGTTTGATTTTAGGTACTGGCTTTTGTAATATATATTTAGCTTTTCTGCACACAAAAAGCCTGAAAAGCAGATTTAGATGAGCTTTTCAGCTTTTAGCTCATTTATTCAGAAGCTTGCTTTTCGGTGTTCCAAAAGTCAGTTGCAAAGATAGCTATTTGTTCCTGCTTTTGGCATTTTAGCTTTTCAACTAGAAAAGCCAACTGAGAAGCATGAATAAACAATCCCTAAAGCCTCCATGATTTTGACCGAGAATCCCACGGTGGTGCCCATTATGTAGCCCCGAGGTTGTGTCTGAGTTAAAAGCTCAGGCGGAGGCTAAGTGGCATATGTACTACATGATTTTAACATTGACGACTTTAATGAAGCCATGTAGTTCCATTTGGGTTATCAGAATGTGGTGCGGCGTTTGCACCGACCCCATCCTCAGGTGTTTAAATAAGCCAGAGGGGCTGAGCTGCAGGAACTTGCTAGTTGGCATGGTTCCTGAGCTCTCGAGCTGGCTATTAGTATGAGACTGAGCACCGTAGTACCAAATCAAGATATGAGTGGAGCCTGGGTCACAGTTCGGAGGTGAGAGCCAGCCAGGGCAAGCGCCTCTCCATAGGACCAGGCATGGGCTAATGCCCCGCCAGTCAAATCCGAAACAAGTGGGTTTCATGCGTCTTTCCCAGATAATCCTAGCAGAAAATCTGGACAGCTCGATGTCAACCCACACGGAGAGGCATGAAGGAAACCTCCTGTTTGAGACTCAGACATGAAGGTTGAGGATGTTGGGTCCCCTCGATGGGGCACCAGATGCGCCAGCTGCTAGCCATCATTCGAGTTGCTTTGTCCCTTGCTCTAGTCACTCTGGGCGGCTCTGTCCCATCTAGCCGGTTTCACCTTCGAACCCTGAGCTATTGGTAGGTCTCCCCAGCCATCAATGGGCTCGTTGGGGAAACGACTTCTGTATCCGTTGTTGACATAGCTGGAGTGATGTGCGAGGAGTAGGGAAGGTAGGTAAACTTAATTTACCAGGCCCCATACTGCGTCTGAGAAGGCCCAACCACTTGACAACCAACGCCGTTGGGTTCATAGCTAGCGGTCCCCCTTGTGCACCCCTATATCCTTGCACTCGATTCGCCATTCTCTCCTTACTTCCTTCCCTGTGCCTGAAAAAAAGAGGAGAAAAAAAGAAATAGGAAGAAAATACCAGGATCTCGAAGGCGTTGTCCTCCCTTCCTTCTTGAGCCATGGTGGAACAAGATTCATCCCCTTCTACCATTACACCAAGCCAACTGTAGAAACTCGTGAATCATGGGTTTATGGCAGCAGCAGAGCTCAAGGCCTATCAGTTACCGAAGGACCCTGCGTTCCTCGTGCCTACGGAAGGATACATGGTATCCTTTATAGAATTCTATATGAGCGGGGATTCGGCATGCCACCACACCAGTTCCTCCACTCACTTCTATGATACTACGACCTCGAGCTTCACCACCTGACCCCCTTGAGAGTCCTGCATATTGTGGCCTTCATGACTTTGTGTGAGGCTTACCTGGGGATCGATCCTGAGCTTTATCTGTGGAGGTATTTCTTTCATGTCTGATGCCTGCAAGATCCTGAAGCTAAGCTAATGATCTATGGGGGCGCGGTTATCCATGTTAAGGCAGTGCACAGAGTAGATCCTTACCTTGAAATCCCCATGCCTAGATCGACGAAGGGATGGCGGAAGAAATGGTTTTACTTGAAGAATAATGCTTCCGCCCTGCTTCCTATGTTTACTAGCGGTTGCCTCGTTTCTCTGCCTTCCTGGGGAGAGGGGGTGACTGGGAAGGACCTCAACAAGTTGCAACCTTTGCACAAGCACCTTCAGCAAATGCGGCAGGATGGGTTGACCAGTATGTAGCTCCTATGGATGTTTTTCGACCGCCAAACTCAACCACTCCAGAGGCGAAGGACCAAGATGTGAGCGTATCCAGGGCCGAGCTACCCTGATCGTCCCTCCTCTGAGGAACTGAGCGTGGTGGAGGTATAAGCCCGAATCCGTAAGGTCTTGGATCTTGGGATCATCCCAGCCACTGGTGTCGGCCCTGTCTCCCTATGGAGAGGGGTCACTAGTGTGAGGGTTGGTATTTTATGCCCCATTTCTACAGCTTATGCAATTCTATCTTTTCACTACACTCATGATCTTGTGCAGGGTCTCGGGGGTAGCCGTGTCAAGTCACGGGATGCCGACCTGCCCATGGACACCGTGGGGCGGGAGGCGAGGCCGTGTGGGCGCGTGAGGATTGAGAGAGAGATCGGTGTGCCGCCGATCGGGTTGTGGAAAAGCAGGGGACAAAAGCCCTCTAGATTTGCATCCTCCAATGAGGGGGAGATGGAATGGGTGGTGACTTTGTCCCCCCTATCTCCCCCACGTATGACTCTCTTCCTACCTTGGGATGCTGCTCCCCATCGACAGGTCCATGGTTAGCGAACACCGGTCAAAATGCCTCTGAGCTGAGGACGGGTCGCTTACCGGTGTGTCTAGACAGCTTCTTCCTATTCTGGGGGCTACTGACCATGAGTGGGAAGAGGATCCCTTCGTAAGCACGGGTGGGGAGGAGATGGGCTCGACTGCTCACCCTGAGGCCCAATGGGTTTCAGAGGTTCTGGCGGTTGCGACCTCGGTACCCTTGTCAGGTGTCGGGGAGCCCGGGCCTCCCCCCAAGATGGTTTAGGCTAAAGGCTGCCGGCCACCATCTTCCCGGTACATGTGCATGGGGCATCATTTTCCTTTCTATGTTTCATCAATTCTCATACCTGAGCCTGGAGTTTGATGGTCTTTGAGTAGGAAGCGTACATTGGGGACTCTAAACTTTTGTCAATCGGTGTCCCAACCAGTTCCCTCAATGCCTTTCTCTCCAAGCCAAACAATGTGGGCAGAAGCTTCGAAGGTGCCTTTTGAGGGAGAGATAATGCCGGGGGCACCGACGTGGGAGAAAGGCTGAGGCGCATGCCCAGACGGGGGCAACAGGGGCCAACACATCATCACACACTAGTGATGGCCGTATGAATGGGGCAGAGCCTTGGTCTATAGGTGCACCCTCTTGAGCTGCCTTACTCCCTGGGCCTTCAAGGGAAACTGGCCTTAGCCCGTCCTGGGAGGCTGCTTTGGATGATGTGTCCTTTGTTCCCGGGTCATTCGACATATTGGACCTGGGAAGTGGGGAGCTAGGGCTGCCTGGATACTCCTGAGCACCACCTTTGCCTTCAGACTGGGGGCAAGTGGTGGGGGTGCGGAGTTGGCCATGGTTGGTCGGGATGTTATGCAACCGGCCTGGGTCAGTCCTTAGACGGGAAGAGAAATTTTCTCTACCTGGTTTTTTTTGTCCTCCTCTGCTTCTTGACGCCTCACATTTTCTGACTTTTTGTGCAGCGCTTAGCCCGAGACGTGACTAGGATGGTGACGCTTCAGGAGGAGGTGACATGGGCACAGGCAACTGCATTAATGGCAGGGATCCATGCTACCTAGGCAGAGAGGATGGCTCAGGAAAAAGCTGTCCTGTTGGTGACCACTCATGGTGAGGTGGGCGAGGTGGCCCAGAGAGTCTCTGTTTTAGAAAATGAGCTCGAAGCCACGTGTCACGCTTGGGATGCAGCAGAGAGGAAAATTCCAAGCCTGACTGCTAAAGCGGTCATGGCTGACCAGTGATGGGAAGTGGCAGGGGAGCAGTGCTAGCTCCTGGTTCATGAGCTTACCCTCCTGGCTCGAGAAAAAATCAGTGTTTTTTTGCACTAACAAGATACAGGGTGGTCAAGATCACACATTCATGTTCTGAGATGGTCTTGCGAACTATGAAGAACTACAAATCACACTATAGTTTATCTTGGTTTAGGCCCATTCTATAAGGTAATAGCCCTACTTCCAGCAGTTTGATATTGAAGATGAACAATGGTTATAATAGGGGTGAGCATAGCGCTCGAGAAGTTCACTAAGTGAAGGGGAAAATATTATTGTGTCTCCTACCTGAAGAGCAGGGGTTTCTTTTATAGATCGAGATGCGGTCGGATAACTATGAGCAATTTACTTTTACATCAGGGGTATGTTACACGATTGGAGAGGTCCCAGTAGAGGAGGTCGGTTTAGGGCTTTCATGGTCTTCTTGCTTGTTCCAGAGTATTCCCGATGTTGAGGTGGACGATGCTCGAGAAGGTTCTTGGAGTCACTGCCTTGTGGGGCCATTATTGCTTAGACGCTAAGTCTTCGTGGGGGTCAATATGGATGGGATGGCTTGCCCCCTACTCTGATCTATGGCCTGCGGCCATTTAGACGAGGGGATAGGGTTTCCTACCCGGTGTTGTCCTATCCTATCGTGCAGTAGTGGGCGGTGGCATTTTACAGGGGGATACACAACCCCCGGTCTTGGGTGCTTGCAGAGGTGTTGACAGCCTGGGTACCTGTATCATAGATTCTTTCATAGAGCACGTGGATTTTACTAGGGGATGTTTGCCTTACGCTGGAATTATTACGATGCATGTGTGTATCCCTGTCCAAGTTACCATTAGAGATAGTGATGGGACAGGTTCCCGTACTCGAGTATATGTTGTCTGTTGCACGTGGGCTATTCCAGCCATGCTTTATTTCGTTAGGTAATGAGTGCTTCCAACCCCCAAGGCCGTGATGCAGGTCGTGCTTATTCGGTAATGAAAGCCCCCGGGTGGGTTGGCTGGATGCCCGAGTCCTTCCTGGATCGGGGTAAGAGTTGGGACGGGCAGATGTGTACCGATGCTCTATCCGTCTCATCCAACGTGGTGGTGCAAAAATATCTAACGCATATCACTCCCGGGTTTAGCATTTTAGGTGGGTGGCCCCTCCTCTTCAGCCTGGAGTTGTGGGGCCTTTATCCGGTATGAGGTATAGGGTTACCTAGCCGTTTGCCGCTGGAGGGAACCGAATGTATCTGAAATTTTTGGGCCGTAATCAGTGACCCATGGTACCGGGGTATTGTACCCTGACAGGGGTGCAAAGAGGATAAATTCTGGGATGTCTAGTGTTTGTAAAGGGAATAGAAGCCAACCCTAATAAAATCAAGGCAATAGTACACATGAAGCCTCCACAATAAAAAAAAAGACATACAAAAATTGACAGGTAGGATTGCAGCTATGAACAGATTCATGTCAAAGCTTACAGAGTGAAGCTTGCCATTTTCACAGTGCTAAGGGGCTCTGACAGCTTCTTGTGGGGACCAAATCAGCAAAAGGCCTTTGAGGAGCATAAATACTACACTTATCAGTTGCCAACATTATCAAGCCTAGAACGAAGCCAGTCCCTCATCTTATACATCTCTATGTCACACACAACAATGAGCAGAGCTTTAGTGCAAGAAAAAGAAACATTGAAAGATGACAAGAAAACAATCAAGCAAGTCCTAGTATATTTGGTCTCCAAAGCATTGGCTGGCTCCAAAAGATATTATTCAGAGACAAAAAAGATATGCTATGCAGAGTGGTTATGAGTGTCAGAAAGCTTTATCATTATTTTGAGGTGCAAGGAGTGCAAATCCTCATGAATCAACCACTCAACAACATTTTGGGTAATAGGGACTCCTCCAGAAGAATAAGCAAATGGGCGATGGAATTGTTCGAACACGTGATAGATTTTGGAGAACAAGTGCTAGCAAATCGCATGTTTTGGCCAATTTCATTGCGGATTGGATAGAGCTAGCAAGTTACACTGAAGGCTTGGTACCAGAATAACCATGGCTAGTGTACTGTGATGGAGCTTGGGGCAACTCCAGAGCTGGAGCTTCAGCAATCTTGATATCACCCTCGGGAATCAAATTAAGATATGCAACACGATTGCTGTTCACAAAAGAAACAGACAAATGTACAAACAATATTGTTGAGTACGAAGAAGTGTTGTTGGGGCTTCGGAAGCTGTGAGCTATGGGGGTATAGAACTACATCATAAAGATGGACTCCAAGGTAATAGCAGGCCAGATTGAAAAAGAGTGTATTGCCAGAGACAATACATTGGAAAGATATCTAGGCCTTGTAAGGAGAATGGAAATTACTTTAGAGAATTCTCAATTGAGCACAAAGACAAAAACAAGAACGTCGAAGCCGATGAACTAGTGAAGGCGACAGCTAGAAATTTTGCACTACTCCCAAATGTAGTCTTCCAAACAATTGAAGATTCATCAGTAAAAACAATTAAGCTGGAGCCCAGGATGTTAAACATGATCCAAGGGGAAGATTGACGAGCCCCAATAATAGCATACCTTTGTCACCATTATGAGCTAGATAACAACATAGAGCTGCTCAGAATGCAGCAAGGAGCAAGAGCATATGAAGTAATTGGCACTGATCTGTACAAGACCTCCGTCACAGGGCCCCTTCTCTGTTGCCTAAGCAAGGTCGAAGGCAAAGAGTTGTTACCAAAAAATCATTTAGGCGTCTGTGGGGGGGGGCACATTGGCTCTAGAGCCCTCATAGCAAAGGTTTTCAAGCAATGGTTTCATTGGCTGTTGGTCAATGAAGACACCTCCAAGATTGTAGCCACATGTGAAGCCTGTAAAAAATTCTCACCTTACTCAAGAGCTTCGTCCCAACCGTCGCAGCTTATCACACATTCATGGCCGCTCCAAAGATGGGCCATTGACATAATCCGACCACTAACAGCTGCCCAAAGAAATTATAAGTATGTAGTGGTCACTGTGAGTACTTCACAAAATGGATAGAGGTAAAGCCTCTAGTCAACATAGCCTCCGCAACACTCAAGAAATTCCTCTGGTAAAACATAATCTGCCAATTCAGAATACCGAGAGAGATAATGGTTGACAATGCTAAGCAATTTGATTGTGACTTATTCAAAGGTTTCTGCTATCAGATGGGCATTGAAGCAACCTTCGCTTCAGTCTATCACTCCCAGTCAAATGAGGCGGTGGAACGAGCAAATGCATTGATATTCATAGCAATCAAGAAGTGCCTCGAGGACCAAAAGAAAGGAAAATGAGCAGAGGAACTCCCAAAGGCGGTTTGGAGTCACAACACCTTTGTCTTTAGGGTAACCAATTTCACGCCGTTTGAGTTGCTGTTCAGGGAAGAACCAGTAACACCTGAGGAAATAATATTCTGAAGTGCAATAACAAGGCCAGAGGTCATTCACAGCCCCACAGAGGTTGAATCCAAGGACCTAATCTTGCCGGAAAGAATGAAAGTCGTTGAAAACTTGCATGCTTACCAAGCAGACATGAGGGCCTGGAGGGATAAAAAAGTAAATAAAAAATCATCGAGGTCAGAGACCTAGTATTACTATGAAGCCCACACACAGAAAGCTCTAGCAAGCTGGAGCCAAAATTGGTTGGATCATACCTAATAATAGAAAAACAAGGCTAGAATCATTTTTCCTGTCAGACACTGAAGGAAAGATGTTGTCGCATTCATAGAATGGCAACAACCTTTCTTCGTTTTCATATTTAGTACACCATTGTAAAAGTGTAAGGCCTCGTAAGTTATAAATGAGCCTTCCCAGTAGATTTAAATTCAGCAAGCGACATTACGAGCCCGTACTCTTTTCCTCATAGGGGAAGCCTATGAGGGTGTGAGGTTTTTAACGAGGTGAGACTCTTGTATCCCAAAGCATTAATATAATCTTTGATCCCCAAAATGTTCCTCTAAGTCCAAGTAGGTCGAAATATCTAACTAGTTTAGATTAGCATTCGGCAAGCCCTGAGCTTAATAATAGGAGCCGTGTGCGATTTAGTGCGAAGCACCCACCCACTTGCTCTAAGCTAATTTCAGAAGGAATGAAAGCCCGAAGAAAACTAAGGACTAAGCTCTTGTAGAAGCAAAGCTAAAAAATCATTTCATTAGGAGCGAAAGCCCCAACAAAAGCAAGGGCTAAGTTCTCATGGAAGCAAAGCTAAAAAACTCATTTAGGAAGGAATGGAAGCCCCAAGAAAAGTAAGGACTAAGCTCTCATGGAAGCAAAGCTAAAAAATTATTTCGGAAGGAACAAAAGGCCAAAGAAAGGCAGGGGCTTACCTGTCGTGGAAATGAGGCATAACACCTTTCAAAAAAGAAATAAAGCAAGAGACAAGCTCTTGCAGAAGAAAGGCTAAAAAACGTCATAAAAGAAACAGGGGCGAGCTCTTGCCAAACCATGTCAAAAGAAGCAAAGTCATAGCCTTCGCACAACTATTTCTCATGTGGATGCAATGAAAATCGCAAAAACGCCCAAGACAACGCAAGGGGCTCCGGTCAGGATAGCAAAACAAAAGCCTCACACGAACCGCACGCGAACAAGTAACAACCCGCGTGAAAACAGCATCGTAACATGCAGTGTGCTAAAGAAACGCATGTAGGTGGCACGAAAAACACAATCAACAAGCAACCTTGTAATCTGCGCAGCAAACGTGTGAAAACCCGCACGAAGGCAGGGCCAAAAGTTCATGGAGAACAACACATTTTACAATCGGCACGAAGGTGAAATACACAGACATGCAGATACATTTACAAGAATTTTTTTCATTCAATCACTAGCAGGTTCTGGTTTAACAACAAGACTGGACTCAACAAATTGGCGGTACATTAGCTCCCACTTTGAGCGATCCAAATTTCTGGAAGGCGAATAATAGCCTCAACATCATACGGGGCGAATGATGCCCAGAGTTTCTTCACCTCGGTAGACCTCCGGCTGTGCGACCTGCTAGCAGCAGGCTTCCGCCCACGGGCTCCGTGGGAGAGCATTTCCAACCCTGAGGATTTTTAGGAGCAGAACTTTGCTTATGAGGTTTACGCAACATAGACTTATGCCGAACGGACCCTCGGCACCAAGAGTCCGTGTCATCCTCCAATATGCGAACACGCAACTGACCACGAGAGTGGCACAAAGCCTCAATGCTGAGACGACGGCACGACGTCCACCATGACATAAGCACTGGCAGGGGCATCACTGGCATTAGGCCACTCTTCATCCAGGACATTCTCAAGCGACAAACCCGCGTCAAACCAATCGATCCTAGTGCTGGAGTCATACAAAGCTTCGCACGTCACATTTAAAGCTAAGTACGGAGAGTCGCTATAACCTAGCTCTAAAACAGATGAGTCAACAGGACTATCAGCGTTGTTAGAAGAGATAGCCGCAACATCTTTAACAAAAGGATGAATCAGCTTGGGAACAGGAGGCAAAGCCCGTGCAGGCCCGCCGACTTGCGGAGCCTGCGCAGGTCAAATTCAATGTTTAAAACCCAAGCTGTCAAAGATACAAAAGAGGATGCAACAAAACAAAGCCAAAACCCCTCTAGCAGCCGTGTTTTTGACTTCAGCAGGTGAAGCCACGACCCCTCCGTCAGCAGGAGGCACACCACTCGTTCCTGTCACCTCCATGCCATGGCTTTTGGTAACCTGATCACCGCCGCCAGTAAACGTGTGGCCTCCGGCAGCAACCCCTTTGCTGGCCCGCTTGGGCAGCTCCTGTAATGGAAAGCACATAAAGACCTGGAAGAGCAAATCTAAGCAAACACATCCAAGCAATAGAAATTAACCTCATGAAGCTTCACTGTGACATCCCACCTTTAAACAAGGATGGTTAGTCCTAAGCAGTATTATTACGGGGTGTTATTACTAAAGTAACAACGCATAATATATCACATACAAGATTTTTACAAAAGAAATACTTTGAAAATTAAACCTTATTACAAATCGAGTTTCGAATTCGATTACAGAGTTTTAAGTGGAAGATTATGAAAAAAAAGATTTGCGGAAGTGATAACTCAATGAACAAGAATGATACCTTGCCCTAAATATGCCGACCATAGAATCGGCTCACACTAGAAGGGAGAGAGAGAACACACCTACAAAGCAACATTAAGGCGAAGCCTAAGCATTTAAAGCTTAGCAAGACTGACCCTTCAACATGGTCATAAATAGCTGACTCCTAGCATGCAAGGCTTAAAGGGATAAGCTCTATCTCTATGCCTTCAGATTAGTCATGAAAAGAAGTTTGGAATTTCAAATTTGTGAGTTTATTGACTCGCTTTGAGAATTTGATTTCAATTGACTTTGGCTACTTAGAATCAGATTACTCAATGGATTTGATTATTGATTAAGACCTTATTGACAATGATTAGGGAGTTCATAACATCAGGTGTTACAACCCTACCCTTAAAGAAAATCTCATCCCGAGATTTAAGTAAAGGAACAATGTGAGGCGAGGTGTGGATTGTACCTTGATGGAAGAAACTTTGGAAAGTTGGATCATAGGAAATCTTCACGTTCTCACGTGGCCTCATCTTCTGAATGACCATTCTATTGCACCTTATTGCTCTCGGCTCATAGTTGTGCATTTGCAATAGATCACGTAGAGCTGGAACAAAGAGTGAGAAACTAAGTGGTTAATAGGTTTGATTTGTGATGAGTAATTGACTTACCTTGGTTTGAATTTTGGTGGTTCTACCCTACTATCTGTTTCATGTGGAGAAACGCATTTGCTTGTCTCATGATGTGTAGGTGACAGGTGTGGCATTGCGGGTAGCAATGAGGATTGAGGCAGGTTCTACCCTACTATCTGTTTCTTAGACGGGTCAATGCGACGGGTTGCATCGGACTCTTCTACCCCAACTTTGTCGTTTAAGTTGTATTAGGCTATAAGGAAAGTTTAGTCATTAATTTTCCTATAAATAGGACCCCAAGGGCTGGTGTAGAGGTAAGCATTTAGCCATCCCTCTCCCAAGCCCTAGTCAGAGTTGCCTTTTGAGAGGTGTGGGTGTGCTTCGTGGTGTAAGAGAGGAGAGGAGAGAAAGTGAGAGATCCCTCCAATCCTCCAATGAGTGGGAGGATGTTGTGGTAGTTTTCACACCTTGTAAACTCTTGATTTGCATCAATATAGTTGTGCTTTTAGATTAAATCATCTCCTATCTTGTGCTGAAATGTTTTAAATTTTCTTGATTTCCAGAGGTATTTTTGGCCCGATTTTAGTTCTTGCGATTTGAATAGTCTTTCTTTGATTTCTTTCATGGGAAAGGTTGCTAGGATGAGCCTCAACATGTGTCCTCAATGTTGAGGCAATCTAATGGCTTTAGCACCTTTGATTTGAAGATTTCGTGAGTTCATCTCCAAACCCTAGGTTTCTTGTGTTAATCCAAAATTGAAAGGGAAATTTTTGGATTTGGGAAACCCTCTTTTGGGAATGTATTCCTTATATTGAGGTGACTCTTGTGTCCAGATTTCATCTATTTTGGTGTCTCGTAGCTCAAGAATCAAATGTGGGTAGAAAGACATGAATTTTAGAGAGTTTTCTATGTGGATCGGACAAGTCTGGTACCCAGACCAGACAAGTCCGCTTGACTTTTTAGCAGGAACCTTTGATCACTGTTTTGGGTGTAATTTGCTAACCATAAGTCTGATTGATCCCATTATTCTCCAATGGCTCATAAGCTTCGCACAGGTGTGCCAAATCCCCAATAATCTTGGAGCAAAAAACTTTGAAGCACTTTTCAGAGGCAGTGGAGCTCTCTGCCGTGCTAGCCTCTGTCTCAACCAGCTTCATCTCTAGAGAGGCAATGCTATAACAAAGTTTGTTGTGCTCATTGAGGAGCTGAGTGTTGCAGCGCCTAAAGCGTTCGCAATGCTCGGTTTCCTTATTAAGCTCACGCTGCAACGCCACGGCAGCATCACCAGAGTTGTTAAGCTCTAAGCGCAGCTCTGCATTTGTATCCTCTAGCCGCACGTTCATTTCCTCGAGCTCAGCTAGTGCCTCTGGAGAAGTGTGTTAGCCTCATCTTCGGCGAGGGCCTTCTCAGCCATCTTTAACAAAGAGAGGGCCTGCGACAAGTAAGCAATAGGTACTCACACCTCCATAATACAAAAATGAAATGACACGAGAGGAGAAAACTTACATCCTCAAGTCGCTTTATTAGCAAGCCACATATGTCACCGTGAGCAACGCCCACGGCACTATGGGGGCTAACATTTAAGACAGTTATATCAATGTCTTGATTGGGGCTAGCCTCCATATAAGTTACCTTGATGCCGACATATGGCCCCATATTTTCAAGAGTGGTCCCTGGATTTTTGGTGTCATAGTGACCCTTCACTGGCTCAACCAGTGGGCTAGCTGCCATCACATGTAGTTCACATGTATCACAAGAATAAGCATTACACTCAAGCAATGAGTAATAAAAAGTGAAATAAAAGACAACAATGACTAACCCTCGACTGCTAGGGCACTAGCTTCCTCCGAGGGTGTCAACTTTGCAATTAGAGAAGGCGGCGCGGACACGCATCGACGATGGTGTTTTAGAGGTGTAAGCTCCTCAGCCGTCAATGAATCAACAAATGTCACCAGGCATGATGACTCATAGCCAGATTCATCCCCCTCACCGAATGTTGGGGGTATCTATCTCACGCCGCCCTACGTAGCCAAGGATGGGGTGATGGAAATCTTCTCGATTGAAACCTTGTCTACAACCGAGAATAGGGTGTTGGTGCTCATAAAACGTCGATTTCATGCACCTACATTATGGGTAAATGTATGGAATAACCATGTATTCACCTTGTCTACTAACCTAGTTCCACGAATTTACTTGTTTATTTGATTTCAGGAACTTAGGTACCAAATTGGAGCATTTCAAGGGATGACAAAGTAAAGATGACCAAATGTCAAAATCAACATCACCACGGGGGTGTATTGGACACGTGGACCAAGTGGGCTAGACCCTAGGCTAAGTGGGTCCAGGGTCTGATGGGCCGGCCCAACTCCTTGGCCGGCCGGCCAGGGTATGAGGTAGTTCAGCCCGAGCCTTGGTTGCCATGCATCTACACGAGGAGGAGAAGGCCGAGTCGATGGAGAAAGTCGGTGGAGGCCACTCCACACAGTTGGCTGGCCGTGTGGCTTGGGCGCCTGGCCTCCACCTGGCACCAAACTGACCTCTCCAAGTCGGTGGAGGTCCCATTCACCCCTATAAATACCCTCCTCATGGTGAAAGTTGACACACCACACTCTACTTGTAGTTCCCCACTAGTAAAGGTTCCGGTTTAGTAGTAGTAGCACAAGAGAAGCCCTGTCAGGAGTCGAGAGATTAGTTGAGTCTTCGCTCAAGCTCCAGAAGTAGTCTCGGAGATTGATGAGCTCTTGTATCTTTACCTTTCATTATAGACATTGAGTCCTAGTTCTTATATATTATCTTCTTGTTTTGTCTTGAGCTTTGATGCGTGCATAGTTACTATCACTTGTTCCATCTTGTTTATTGTTATTGCTCTGTGGGTTATCTGTCCGACTGGGTAGATTACTCTCACTCCTCATAGCTCGAGTGGTTTATCGATGTTGGTGTGTTTCCTCGCATTTCATTGGCTGACAGGTAAGCATTTGGCTTTACACGCGGACATGGTGTCTAGGTTTAAATCCTTCAGTTAAGCTCCATGCCTTGCATGGAAGTGTGGTACCCACAGGAGTGACAGTCCTGTTAGGACTTTGTAATCCACCACGCCGAGGTTGTGGTGAGCCAGCCAAACCTGGGTTGAAGAGTCGAGTGTACCCCCTTGTGTGGAT
>VSTD030000812.1:0-14553 GCA_008808055.3 Sporobolus alterniflorus
CTAATTGGTGACGACACAGTCACCTTGATTTAAAATCGGTGATGTAGGTAGCCGTGTACCTAAATCGGGCCGTCAGTTGGAGTGGCACTCTTTGAGCTGAGGAGCATGGTGGTGAACCTCCAAGCCAGATTTCCAGTCGGGGAAGTACGCACCGAGCCCCTGAGCCAGATTTCCAGTCGATGTTGGCAGTGGCATGATGTCGCTATCGAGTCATGCTGGCGATGGCGATGGCACTACCTTGTCGATGTTGGCCGTGGCATGATGTCGATGCTGAGTCATCCTAGCGACGGCGCTGCCGATAAAACTTGGCCACGGTGCAATGTCAATGTTGAGTCATGCTGGTGATGGTGCTGTTGAGTCATGCTGGCGATGGCACTGCCGAGGCAACTTGGCTATGGCACAATGTCGATGCTGAGTCATACTAGCGATGGCACTGCCGAGGTGACTTGGCCATGGCACAATGTCGACGCTGGGTCATGCTAGCAATGGTGCTGCCGAGTCATGCTGGCGATGGTGCTGCCGAGGTCACTTGGCTGCGCCGTGATGTCGATGCAAGTCATACTAGCGATGGTGCTACCGAGTCATGCTGGCGATGATGGTGCCAAGGCACAATGTCAATGTCGAGTCATGCTAGCGATGACATTTCCAAGTCATGTTGGTGATGGTGCTGCTGAGGCAACTTGGCTGTGGCGTGATGTCGATGTTGCGTCATGCTGGTGATTGTGTTATCGAGGTGACTTGGCCGCAGCGCGATGTTGATGTCGAGTTATGCTGGGGACGGTGTTGCCAAGTCATGCTGGCGATCGCACTACAACTCAAGGTTGTATTGGCTGTGGTAAGGCTGCACAGCCCTTGGGCTTGAAGCATCGAGATGTTGTCATAGTGTGAAGAAGTCAGATTGACATGCTAATCGTCATTGATATTTGTGTTGGCTCGTAGCGGAGTGATAATAGGCAAAATTTCATAGCCTTAGGACATCTCCCTATGGTAAGAACCTAACCATACTCAGTGTGTCAAATAACGGTTTTACTCATAGGCTAGTCAGGACATAGTGTCTACATAGTCTCTTAGACTCAGACATTCGAAGTCATCATGCGTGTGAGTCATAATCACCAAACCACTCGAATAGTTTGGATTTTTTCACCGGATGATTCCCAACTTAGTGGTAAGGAATGTGAGTGTCATGCTCCAAGCTCGTAGAGCATTCAAAGTCTTTGATCATCCAGATCTGGACCTCACACGGTTTGTGGAGCACGGGATCTTTCTCAAGTGTGACCAGGTCTTAGTGTCATGGCTGCATGGCATAGATCCCAGGCTCGCCTAACCAGACATTCGACATCTGTGATCCACCAAGGTTATAGGGGTATCGAGTCCTTCTAGATAATTGGGTTTTTCACAGATAAAGCCGGGCTAAGTGCTCATTGGTCATGTGGCACATGACCTGACTCTTAAGCATGCAAAGATGTGAGATGCTGAGGTTTTGAACGTTGAACGAGTCATGCGCTCTACTCATATTGCTTCTGACTAAGTGTTCACATTGTAAGATGCTACAGTCATCTAGCTTGACCATGATAAGTCTTTCACAGATGAGTTCATAAGTCATGCAGCACGCTCATCGACCAGAGCCATGATGCATGACCGGAGTCGGGAGATACGATCGGAGTCGTGACATCGATCGGTGTCGGGAAGTGCGACCGTATTCTGGATATAAAATCGGAGTCATATCTTTCGACCGGAGTTGGGCATATGACCGAAGTCGCGCATATGACCAGAGTCACATCTTCCAACCAGAGTCGAGTCTTCTAACCAGAGTTGGGTGTATGACCAGAGTCACGTATATGACCGGAGTGATGAGATAACTGCATTATAAACATGTATAATGGGTAATATATGACATGATAAAACTTATTCATTGTTTCAAATAAAATAAAGGTTAGCCAATTTCCTCTTTGTGAGCTATTCGTCGTATTATCCACTCAGTCCGATTGGACCATAGCCCCCGAGCATAGGGTGTGTATGGTGTGATATACTCAGATGTATGCTCGGGGGCGTGACCCATATAGCCTCAGATGTGGCATAGATCATTACCATGCATGGTGTGATATACTCAGAATATATGCCACAAAAGTACTTAGCATAAATGTAAGCTTGTCACCCGACTCATGTGCGTATAAAAATATATTTCATTGGCAACTCTATGTAATATATGCCTGAGCCCATTAACTACTTACTCTAGCTTGAAACACTAGTGCTGGGTTGTTAGGTGCTAAGGTCGGCCATGAGATAGAGAAGAATTACTCGACGTAATTTCTATTGCACATAAGTGGTAAAAATTAAAAAAACTGACAGGAGCAGTATAGCATGATACGTGCAACCCATGACTGGTTATTATACTAGAGTAGTATATTAACCAGTTGAAAGTAAATGACTTAGATGGTTTGGTAAAGTGTCTCATAAATTTATTGGTGACTACGCAATCACCTCGATTTCAAATCGGCGATGTTGGTAGCAGTGTACCTGAGCTGAGCCGTCGGATGGAGTGGCACTCTTTGAGCTGAGGAGCCTGGTGGTGAACCTCCGAGCTGGATTTCCAGTTGGGGAAGTATACACCGATCCCCTGAGTCATGCTGGTGACAGCATTGCCAAGCCTATGATGGCAGTGGCATGATGTTGCTGTTGAGTCATGCTAGCAATGACTATGGCAGTGTCGAGCTGCCGTTGGATCTGGTGCGACATCACTGTCGAGTCTTGCTGGCGATGGCACCACTAAGGCGACATTAGCCATGGTGTGATGTCACCGTCGTGTCATGTTGTCGATGGTGCTGCTGAGGCGATCTTGGTCGTGGCGTGATGTCACTATCGAGTCATGTTGGCGAAGGCATTGCCGAGTCAACGTTAGGCGTGGCGCGATGTTGCTACTAACGACCTTGCTAACATGACATCTGGTCTGACCTCCATATAAGTATTGAGTAAAGAGAAAATAATGAAGTAAGAAGAAAGTAAAGATTTTCTTCCTTGATCTGCACATGGCGGGCAATCATCCTTATTGAATCAAACTCGGTCACCCATGACATGCAAGATCAAATCTTTGTCTTGTGCTACCAAACAGGAGGGTGTTGCTTGGTCTGGTGATGACGTGGCTGAGTCATGCTGGCGATGGCACTACTGAGTCAGGGTTGTCCTTGGTGTGATGTCGCCGCTAAGTCATGCGGGCGATGGCACTTTTGAGTCGGTGCTGACCATCACTTGTCAGGGTGCCACCATCGACCGTCCTGGTTGCCACCATCGACCATCCTGGTACTGTTGTTGACTGTCAGGGTGCTGACGTCGACCATCCAAGTGCCACTGACACTCATCAGAATGCTGTCTTCGACCATCTGGGTGTTGCCGGCATTCATCAGGGTGCCGCCGGTGACTGTCAGGGTGTCTCTGATCTTGCAGCGCTGAGGACGAAAAGGCTCTCACTACGAGATGTGTTGATCATGGAGGCCATCAATCTCGATGTACGGATCTTCATGCCGGCCCCATGGTGGGTGCCAACTATCACTTTTTATGACAATGATTTCGAGTAGGGGTCATGAGATCGAGAGAAAGATGGTAACACAGGAGACATAGGTATTTTTAGACAGGTTCAGGCCTCCCGGAGAATAATAGCCCTACGTCCTGTGTTCTTGTATTGCTCATGACAATTGGTGTGGTGGTTGTACTTGTTAGACTTGTCCTATTGGGGGGCCTCTACCCCTCCTTTTATATCCAAGGGGCGAGGATACAAGGAAGGTAACCGAGTCACTTACAACATGATCCCAATCAGGACTCTCTCTCTACTTGCCTATTTTACAGATATAGCTATCTACGCCTTGGGGAGCATGCCATGGTCCTCTGGAATCTTCTGGATGGTGGGTCGAGTTGTACTGGACCCCTCCCTAGGTTATTTGAGTCCATGCGGTGGTACCTCAGGTACCAATCCTCGTCACTCCATCTATGCACTCTACCCTCAGCGGAAGAAGGTTGCCTTCAAGATCTATCGAGTGGGCCCACAAATCATTAGAGGAGTTATGTCCCACAACACGGGCTTCTCACTGGACCTGAGTGACTATTTACTCACCGCTCAGAGGGAGATTCACTATCTCTGTACCCGGCTTGCAGACACAGAGCGTACCCTTCGTGCATGCGAGATGATGCAGGCTAGTCAGGACAATGACATCTACTCCTCTGACCAGGACACTTGGGCTGCCACGTCTCCTGGTGTTGGCACTGGCGAGGAGCTACTACTAGACAACCTCCTTCCTTTCGGTTCCTATACTCATTAGGTGTCTTCCCAGAGTTGTAATAATGTCTTGTTAGTCATCACTTGTTTGATGATTGATGCTTTTTGCTTGTGTCTGTGTGTGCTGGTGTGAGTCATGGGATGGTTCGGCGCCTTGCCCACGACCGTATCTTTTTATAGAGAGTAATAATAATAAAATTGGCAGCATCTGCATTTTCTTGTGCGTATAGTTGAGGTTCGATCCAAACCTAGTGACTTATCATTTCTCTCCTAAAAAACTCTTAGATGGTGAACACAAGTAACAACTGCAATGGCCAGGGCAGCAACAACAACAACCAGGCCAACTCACAGATCGAGCAACTCACTGCCAACCAGAATCAGCTAATGCAAGCCGTATTGTAGGCACTTCAACATTTGTAGCCCAACCAGTAGGCTCAACAATAGTAGCAGGCACCACCGCCGCCACCACCACCCCAGTCTAGATTGGGAGAATTTTTGAGGACCCTCTCCAACACCTTTTCTCAGGCAAAGGATCCCATGGATGTCGAGGATTGGTTGCAGTCAATCGAGAAGAAGTTAGAAATTGCTCAATGCTCCAACTGTGAGAAGGTTCTTTTCACGGCATACTAGCTTTTTGGAACTGCCATAGACTAGTGGGAGACCTACCACAACACCAACTCAAATGCAGATGCTATTACCTGGAAGGAGTTCAAGGCTCATTCCAGAACTCATTATGTGCCCCGCGGTACTCTCAAGCTCAAGAAGAAGGAATTTTCTGACTTGGATTAAGGGCATATGACGGTTAATGAATATCCGAATCAATTCATTTAGTGGTCAAGGTATGCAATTGATGAGAAGAAGCAGGACATGTTTCTCAAGGGACTCAATGATGACATCCAGTTCCAGTTACTTAAAACATACTACCCGAATTTCCAGCATCTGGTCGATAAGGCCATTATCATTGAAAACAAGTTGAAGGAGATGGAGAAAGGTGGCAAGCGAAAGGTGATTTTGCCCAACTAGCACTCAGGAAGTAACACTAGGCATCACATACCACAGCCTAGTCAATTCTTCAGAGCCCCACTCATGAGTCACCCACCTATGCACCATCCCAACTTTTAGACGCAGCATCCCAGTTTCCAAGTATCACATCCTTAATAGCAGACAGTTCGGCCCAACATGCAGCAACCCAGATAGAACCTTCAGCAAGCCCCTTGCCCCATATCCCCGTACCAGTAGAGCACCGCCACTCAAAGAGGTCAAGCTTTTGGTGTGTGTTTCAAGTGTGGACTGCTAGACCACACGGCCAAGAACTGCCCCATCAGGTAGTTGAATCAAGGGGCAGGACAACAACCACAATCACAAGGGCAGCAGAACTTCGCACATGGCAAGATCAATCATGTGACTGCCGAGGAAGCCCGGCAAGCCCATGTGGTATTGAGTATGTTCCTTGCAAACTCATACCCTGCAACAATTTTGTTTGATTCCGGAGCATCACATTCCTTCATATCATCAAGATTTGTTGCAAAACATAATCTGCCAATAGCAATCATGAAGTACACCATACTTGTTAGCTCACCTAGAGATGAAATGAAGACTAAGCATATATGCCCAGCAATTAGTATTGCCATAAGGGGGGTAGAATTTTTGTTGAACCTCATCATCATAGGCTCCAAGGGCATAGATATCATTCTTGGCATGGATTGGTTAAGGAAGTATGACAGAGTAATTTTCTGTGCCAAGAGAGCAATACGACTGACCACAGAAGATGGAACCACTATAGAATTTGTGGCCACGATCCAGATTGACCAGTTCAGCATCTCTACCAAGTAAAGGGAACATCTTTGGAAGAGCTTAGGATTGTTCAAGAATACCCAGATGCTTTTCCCGAAGAATTACCATGTATGTCACTGAGTCGTGACATCAAGTTCATCATTGAATTATTTCCTGGAATCCCACCAATTTCTAAGAGGCCATATTGGATGCTTGTGAATGAATTAGTGGAGCTAAAGAAGCAAGTAGACGAGCTGCAAGCCAAAGGATTCATTTGCCCTAGCTCATCCCCTTGGGGAGCCCCTGTGCTATTTGTGGAGAAGAATGACAAAACTCAAAGGATGTGTGTAGACTATTAGTCCTTGAATAAAGTCACCATCAAGAACAAGTATCCTCCCCCCCCCCTCTGTATCATGGATCTATTCAACCAAATGAAAGGAGCAAGTGTCTTCTCCAAGATTGATTTGAGATCTTGTTATCACAAGTTGAGAATTCGGGAGTCGGATATTCCCAAGACAGCATTCCGCACCTGATATAGACTGTATGAGTATACCATAATGCCCTTTGGACTTACAAATACCCCCACCTAAAATAGAAGAGGAACATGAGGAACATTTGAGATTGGTATTAGAGAAGCTCAGAACGAATCAATTGTATGCCAAGTTCAACAAGTGCGAATTTTGGTTAATGGGAGTTGCTTTCCTTGGATATGTCATTTCTACTAGAGTAGTTTCAGTAGACCCGGGCAAGGTGAACGATGTATTGAATTGGATGCCACCTATGAATCTCTCAGAGATTCATAGTTTCCTTGCATTAGTGAGGTATTACTGCAGGTTTATCCAGGATTTCTCAAAGGTTGCCAAGCCAATGACACAGCTACTCGAGAAAGGCAAAGCATTTGAATGGATGCGACAATGCCAGGCTAGTTTTGAGAAATTGAAGAAACACCTCACTATGACACCAATTTTGATTTTGTCAGACATGTCTAAGAAGTTCGACATCTATTGCGACACTTCACGACAAGGACTCGGATGTGTGCTGATGCAAGACGGACAAGTGGTCTCGTACGCATCTCGACAGTTTAGGAAGCATGAAGAGGCCTACTCACGATCTTGAGTTAGCCACAGTGGTACATGCTCTCAAGATATGGAGGCATTAACTCATTGGGCATCGATGTGAGATATACAACAACCACAAGAGTCTCAAGTATATTTTTCACCCAGACCGATTTGAACTTGAGGCAACACAGATGGCTAGAATTGATTAAGGATTATGATGTTGGAATCAACTATCATCCTGGAAAAGCCAATGTTGTAGCCAATGCTTTGAGCAGCAAGAAGTACTGTAGCGCTACCTTTACTAGAAGGATGCGACTAGAGCTGTGTAGAGAGATCAGATACCTTAACCTACCAATCGTAAATGACACCACAGTAGCAGTGGAAATTGAACCTATGCTAGAGTCAGAGATTAGAAAGGGCCAACTAGAAGATGTGATGTTAAACGAGATACACCAAATCATAAAAGAGAACAAGACTAGTTATTTTACCAAGGATGACAAGGGAACCTTATGGTTGGGAAAACGGATATGCATCCCCGATCTGAAGCCCTTCGAGAATTGATCCTCGGAGAAGCACATGACTTAGCATATTCGATTCATCCCAGTAGTACCAAGATGTACAAATATCTAAAGACAAGATATTGGTGGTATGGTATGAAGCGAGATATCATAGAATACATATCATTGTGTGATACCTACCAACGAGTCAAAGTAGAACACAAGAGGCCAGCTAGATTACTACAACCCTTGAAGATCCCAGAATGGAAATGAGAAGAAATAGGAATGGATTTTATAGTTGGATTACCTCGTACTCAAGCAGGGTATCATTCCATATGGGTCATCGTGGATAAATTGATGAAAGTTGCCCATTTCATCCCTGTCAAGAGGACCTATTCTGGAGCTAAGCTTGCCGAGTTATATATGACCCAGATAGTATGCCAACATGGAGTACCAAAGAAGATTGTGTCAGATAGAGGTTCTCGGTTTACATCAAAATTTTGGGAGAAGTTTCATGAATCGATGGACTCCAAACTTAACTTTAGCATATCATCCACAAATAGATGCTCAGATAGAAAGAACCAACCAAATCTTAGAAGACATGTTAAGAGCTCGTGCTCTGAAGTATGGAAGGAGCTGGGATAAGAGCCTTCCATATGCAGAATTTTCATACAAAAATAGCTACCAAGCTAGTATTGAGATGGCACCCTTTAAAACATTGTATGAATGACAATGCAAAACCCCGTGGTTGTTGAGTCAGATGGGAGAAAGCCAAGTATTTCGACCAGAAGTGCTAAAGGAGCATAGAGGCAAGTTCAGATGATCAGGGAAAACCTAAAGGTTGCACAGTCTCAACAGAAGAGGTGTGCTAACAAGCAAAGAAGGGATCTCTCCTTTGAAGTCGGTGACTTTGTATACCTCAAGGTTTCACCCATGAGAGGCACCCAAAGATTCAAGGTCAAAGGGAAGTTGCCATCAAGATATGTCAGTCCATTCCAGATCATTTACCGTAAGGGACAAGTGGCCTATCAACTCAAGCTACCATTGTAGTTGTCTGATGTGCACGACGTATTTCACGTGTCATAGCTCAAGAAATACTTGTGAGCCCCAGAAGAGAAGATACAGATGGAACAACTCGACCTAGGAGTTAATTTGACATACAATGAGAGATCGATAAGGATTTTGGATACAGCAGAATGAGTCATTCGCAGCAAGGTCATCAAGATGTGCAAGGTGCAGTGGAGTCACCATACCGAAGGCAAAGCTACCTGGGAGCATGAAGAAGAACTTAGAGTAGATTACCCAGAGCTTTTTGCCATCGCTTTTGAATCTCATGGGCGAGATTCCTTTTAAGGGGGTAGGTCTATAACACCCACCTTTTGCAATAATAAAACTTTGCCAATTTAGAACTACATTAGGTTGCATTTTAAGAAATTAGTTTAAGGTAAAACAATTTTCTAATTAATTTGGCCTAAGGTTGCATACCATGGCACGGCATATTTCATTTTATAAAAATCTGTGAGAAGCCTAGTCTAACACCCCTAGTGCCAATTCAGTAGCTACAGTGCCTCTACAGTATTGCTTTGAAGTTCAATTTCAAATTCAAATCCTTTTTGTTGAATATTATTTAAACCAAGTCTTGTTTACCACTTGTAAAAGAACATCAAATTTTTGAAAACAAGTGAGGCCATCTAAATTCACAGTCATGAAGATCATGCAAGGAAAGAATTTTGGTGAATTTATGGAATTTTCCCCAAAGGTTTGAACCCCTTTAAAATTCAAGAAAGATTCAATTTGGAATTTGTTCCAAAAATTATAACATGAAATCTAGTGGGAATATGAAGTTGGGCCAATGAGCAAAGGTTTTATTATGTTCAAATCTACCCCTTCACAAAGTTTAGAAATTTTGGACCCCTAGAATTACCCTTTTCATATTTTACAAGTTGGAATCAGTTTGATATTTGGATAATCAATGGAATAGTTGAAAGGAGTTTACCGAGCCCGGTCCATAGGAACAGTGCGGCCTAGCTCGCCAATTCAGACCGAGCTCCACCGGCCAAAACGATGCATCGCACCGTCCCAGCAACGACCACGTGCGCGCCAGAGATCAAGTTGCTGACTGGTCGCTCCGCTAGGCAGTCGTCGCCGGACCGTGTCGTGCTCCACTTTGCCGCCACCCACGTGCGCTACCCCGACATCCTTATCCCCTATCGTGTCTTCAGTGAGAAGCAAAGTCTTCTTGCATCACCTCGGCATCTCCATCCACCACCCACGCGTGCTCTGCTCTACTCCTCGCCGCCACCGATGTTGCTCCACCTTGAGATGCTACCGACAATCCGCCTCAAGCAGCCACCCTGAACGCCTTCCTACTCGAGTCCAGCTTCACCACCGTGACAAGCCACTGGACCCACCATGAGTAGCCGCCTTCCTCCATCACCAAGGACTCCTCATCGCCCGGCATCCCCAGCCATGGTGTCGCCCCGCCATCATCGCCATGAGGACCCCACCGTCACCCCTCTCCTCCCAGACCCATGAGCCGGCCGCCACGACCACCGGACGCCGCCACCACCGATGGGTCCCTCCGCTTCGTCTGCATAGCCATGGGGAGACCCTCTCCAGTGAGCCCCCTCCTCCCCTTACCTATCAAATTGCATCACTGCCACGCTGTAGTGCCCTAGGCGCCACCCCCCACCGCCCTCACCACTGGCTTGGTCGAAATCAGCCGACCGCCGCTGGTGCCGCCATGGAAAGCAAGCTCCCCAACTTCGCTTGTGGGTTGCCAAGCCCAACCCGAGCTGGGCCAGCCAGAAGTGGCCCAGATGAACAGTAAGCCTTGGCCTTTTCTGGTTTGGTTAGCTTGAATCAAATTCAAATGTTTGCAAACTTCTTAAATTCATAACAAATTTAATTGAAATGATAAAATCTCCAAATCAACTCCGAAATTTGCATTCAAAGAATTTATTTAGAATAAAAATAAAATAATTTAATAGTTTTATTAATTATTAAATAATTAATAAAGCTATTATAATTCAAAGATAATTCGTATTTTATTATTTAGAAGCCAATAATTAGAGAAACCTTGACCCATAATCATCTTTCCACCCTTTCTTCATGGCAAGTTAGATCAAACCCCTTTCTTGATCATGTGCTATGTTTAGTACCTTGATCATACCCTTGTTGGAATTTGACCTAGTATAGCATGAAGTAGGTTAAGTCATCCAATCTTGCCATTGTACCTTGATCTCAACCAAACCCTAAGCAAAACCGCTCGACTCGTGTTGTTTGTTTTCGAGCCTCGTTACCTCACAAACCCCGCTTCTTCCCCACTAAGTGCCTAAGTCAAAGTAGCTAGTTTTCTCTTTTGCCAAGAACATATGGCCGTGTCGATTCGACCTTTCCTTGTTGTATCATCGTCATTAATCGATCTTAAGTTAAAGCATTTCATTTCATTACGACTTAGGTGGTTACAACATTGAGCAAGAAGATTAGAGCCAAAGCTCTTGGGGGTCAACATTCATGAAGCTCAAGACTAACTTTCTTCCTTTCTTAAGCAAAGGCAAGCACCGGAGCATCCCCCTTCAATTAGGGTTTTCTATTTTTGCAATCACTTACTTTATGCCATTGTATGTGCACTTAAGTATAGGAGTTTAATGGAATCCTAGATTGCATTACGACCCCTTCCTGTTTACCTAGTTTACCCCTATGGAAGGAAGAGACATGCTAGTATGGCTATGCTTAGTAATTTAGGACTTTGGTGGTGTCGAGTGGCTAGAAACCACTCGTGATAGGGCCCCTTCTCACGATGGCGGTTCTATGATTGGTTTTATGTTGAAAATTTGATATGCTATCTTAATCTAAGACTTGGTGAGGAAACTATGGGTCAGCAAGTGGAGTATCACCGGATGGGAAGGGAGGGAATGGATAAGAAGATATTCGGGGCTCCGCGATGGTGGCCCTCGCATTGGTCGATTAAGGACTGCGTCATGTTGGGCCCTGTCAAACAAGCATTAACTAGTACTGATGCATGCAGGATTTATGAGAGCGAATGAGGTAGCCCAGTATGATGGCTAGGACGGTAGATCACTGTGGAACCAAGATTTCACCCCGAGTGTAGAGGAGCGATTTTGACCTCAGATGGGACTTAGTGAAAGGTAGTATACGATTTGAATCTCCATGACACTCTCAGATATGAGTGATGGCTTGATCCCTGTGTTGGAACGTAGTAATTGAACTTCATTTATGATTCACATGGCTTATGAGATGGATATTGATTATGTTAAATACTTATATCAAATGTTGATTGGTTACAAATGCAAGTTTCATATAACTTGCAAACATATGATTCTAATCACTCTTAACATGGCTAAAATTTGATTAAAAGAGATTAAAGCTAGTTGTTGTAGGCTTAAGAGTCTTTACCACTTGAAGCCTTGGCATGTCTAGAAGTTGACTCCTAGGTAATGTCGAGTTAGTCTTGCTGAGCGTAGTCGCTCAAGCTTTGCTTTTAACTGTTGTGTGCAGGTTTCTCTCTCTCCCTCTTCCGGTGATGCTGTTGATGACTAGCAGTGGGAAGCTCAGCCTTCTATGTGCTGGATTCTATTCTAGAGCTTGTCGTAGGTGTTGAGTTGCTGAAGAAGGTCTTGACCTCTAGGGTGAGGTGAATGCCCTTACATCATCGAGTATCGCTTCCACTAAAATGTTACACATCTGCAAATGTTCTATCTTTTCAAGCATGTTCCGATTTCTTATCTTGTAATCCTTAAACCAAGTTGTAATAACATAATTTTTACTTTAATCATGTCATTATATGCTTCATATGTGTGTTTGTGCATTATCCCTTCATCGAGGATCCCCCGATCGATCCAGAGGCGACGAACCCCTCATTTCTGAGGTGGTTCTGTCACAGTTGGTATCAGAGTTAGATTAGGTTTAAACACACACTCTACGCATCTAAAAATCGCAACCACGCTTATGGTGAGGATCACTTAGGCCATATAAGGACTATAGTAGTCTCTTAAGGTGGCAAACTAACCTACGTTCTTATATTGCAACTACGGAATTGTGTTGATGAAGGTACGTGTGGATTTTGAGAGTTTTTGACTTATTTTGTTTTTGATGACCTTATTTAGTTGTTTGTGGCTTTAGTAGAACTATTAGGCATGTGAGTGCTTCTTTATTGTTTATGAAGATTTTGGTTGTTTGTGAGAAGCTTGTAGGACTTGAGTGAGCACAAAAGTGCTGGTCCATGTTGGGCATGATTGGGCACACAAGTGCTAGTCTGCGAGGGGCATGAGTGGGCACAAAAGTGCTAGACCCCTTAAGAGCATGTTTTATCCATCTTCTGCAAGTAAAATGACCTTCGTTAGAATGATAGAAACGTGTGTTGAGAGCGTTTTGCCACCGTAATTGAACGATTCACAGTAGCGGGTCATTTCTTTTATTTTGGTGAGGACGATTAGGTCATGTGTGCATATCATCAAGTTACCTAATCCATCAAGCAAAACAACAATCTTAAAAATCATAAACCTCGCCAAGCTTCAAAACTGTTTCTGTTTCAAAACCTATCGGCGAATTGGTTTTCTAGCAATCCACTGAAGCTCCGCACGTGGCTGTAACCATTGTTGTGGTTACCAAAAATGTGTGTATGGGTAGGCGTTGAAAAGCTAAGCGAGTGAGCTGCAGAATTCATAATCAAACCTAGCCAAGATTCACTCATCTTAGGCCCCTAAAGCTGGAATTTCATTCCAATGTCCAATCTGTCCAAAACAGTTCAGCACCGTGACATGTTGTGAAAGCCCGTAGCTACCAAACCATTCTTCGGATAAGACAATAGGAGTAACCCATGGAAAGCTGAGTTCGTTAACGTCAACTTCGGTATTTGGAGTTTTTAGGGTTGTCATGGCGAACTTTCGCCAAGAGACCAAATCATGCCGAAAGGTCAGCCTGTCCAGATTTTCCCGAATTCAGCAACTCGGCCAACTTTCCAATAGCTGTAAGTCAGAAATCATTGATCGTTTGGGGTCGTGAAACAAACCATTGGGAAGCTGAGAGAGCTATCTATCGGAGTGGTTTTCGGAACTTTCGGAGTTTCAGTTTAGCCTAGTTCCCGGAATTTTGTTCCTTCCAGCTGCTGTCCTGTCCAGAACAGTTTCAGCAATTTTGTCGGATGAGGCTAAATAAGTATCCGATGGAAAGCTAGAAGAGTTGTCCAACTTTTTGGTATTCATCTCAGAGAAAGAATCCCACCCAAACAGCCACAATTTTTAATTTCCTTTCATAGCTGCAATCTGTCCAGAATTACAGTTTTCAGCAACCCATCAGCTCACGAAAAGTCGTAGTGCCTAAACCGTTGATCAGATGAGGGAAAGTAAATACCCGTTGGAAAGATGAGGATGTCCTCTACCTTTTTGGTACTCGACTCTCAGTCAGATTTCAGATAGAACAGCACCAGATATCAATTAACTGGCTAATGCTTGCAGTCAAGGCCTAATTGACGTCGTTATCAGATTTTCTTGTTCGGAGGTGATATTGTTGGATTGGGCATGGCGAGATAAGTTGCATTGGAATCGATAGTTTCATTCATAATTGCATAAAAGAAGTCAAAATAGTGGGGGCTTCTTGTCATACCCGGTTTTTATGCCAAAACCAAGTACTCATCGTATGCATCACCCAGGATCAGTTGTCCCACACATACAGCCAAAAGTGTTCACAGATAACCAAATGTCACGAATAAGATATAATTATTACATAAGTAGTGTCTCTAAAGACTATGAAGACTCTCTACAGAACAAAATAGCGGAACACTCCACAACACCACCGGAACAACAACCGGGGCAACACGTAGCCTAGAACTACTCATCGAAGAATTCCAGTCCATCATCTCCTTCTGAGCAGCAAGTTTGAGTAGCAGGGGAAAATAGCAAGGTTGAGTACACTTATGGTTGATACTCAGCAAGTG
>VSTD030000813.1:0-14548 GCA_008808055.3 Sporobolus alterniflorus
CCGCGGCTGACTCGGCCGGCCCGCCTGCTGACTCCGCAAATCCACTGCCTTTGCCAAAAGCGTCCACCACCGCGAGCACCATAAATGGCGCGCGCGGCGGATGCACTCCGGTATCAACCCGCAATTCCTTGCTCGCTAAGACATCCATCCCCAACGCAGCACGCAGCAGCCGGTTGGAAGTAGTAGCCATGACGAAGTCCGGCAGCGGCCATGTCATCGGGGTTCCGGTGATCTCCACGGCGTACGGGATCGAGGAGGGGTGCGGCGACATGTCGTCCCGGAAGGTTGATGGCGATCACCTCGCTGTCTCGTTGACGCACCCCAGCCCTTATGCGTCGTTCGGCTACAAGCACAGTAAGTATTCAGTCGTGATACATTTCTCTGTTCCACGACACGCAAGCGCTTGTTCCTTGCAGTCTACCGATGTGCTTATACTTGCTCGTTTCCTGCAGACAGTAAGGGCCAGGTGATCCACTGGGTGACCAAGCTGGGCAGAAGGGCACAAGGATTCAGAGAGCATGGTGAGCTGAGCTTGAACATTCCTTGGTAACTCGCAATTCGTTTCAAAAGACGAACGCTAATTAACATGCCTTTGCGATCACGTACGATGCAGTGACGTTGGGGCCAAAGCTATCAGAGACCGTGAAGGGAAAGCTGAGCCTGGGCGCGCGCATCCTCCGGGCCGGCGGCATCGACCGCGTGTTCCGGCAGGCGTTCTCCGCCGAGAAGGGCGAGCGGCTGGTGAAGGCGCTGCAGTGCTACCTGTATACGACCGGCGGCCCCATCGCCGGCATGCTCTTCGTGTCCACCAAGAAGGTTGCGTTCCGCAGCGACCGCCCCGTCACAGCCACCTCGCCGAACGGCGACGCGGTGGCGCGGGTGACCTACAAGGTGGTCGTGCCGCTGAAGCGGATCGGCAGGGTGCGGCCCAGCGAGAACGTGCAGCGGCCGGAGGAGAAGTACATCCACGTCGCCACCGTGGACAGGTTCGAGTTCTGGTTCATGGGGTTCGTGAGCTACCAGCGGTCGTGCAAGTACATGCAGCAGGCCGTCTTGGACCTGCAATAATGACTGCGTTTCGTGGTTGACGGTCCGGGAGGTTGCATGCACCGCGCGTAGTGTCGGCACGACGAGAAGAGGCTCTGCTTCGCCGTCTTTTGCTGTGAAGACGAAGTAACCGTAGCTAGCTAGGATGGCTCCACCGTCTAACTTGGGATGGATGGGAGCGGTTTGAGTTCCTTCCGCGGACGATTGTGTTGCTCCAAGCGGTTGCTTTGTAGCATGGACCTTGAAATTAACCATTGCGCGTCTTGTTGAATGGAAGAGTGTCCGTGTTATGGGCGCGCCGAGAAATATGTGTGGGATGGGCCGTAACCCAACTGCTTAAATCTGCCGAATTCGTGGGCCGACGTATTATCGATTACGGGCCAACTGTTTTCTTTTGACGAAAAATACCGGCTCGTTTTGCTCAAAACATCCATTTCATCCACCTTCAAGGGTAGTTTCTGAGATTTTGCACTTCAGTCTTTGGCTGCACTGATTGCCTTCCAGTCCCAGACTCACAATATGTTTTGCAGAGGGGTAAAAATTTGTTTAATGTCTGGCTGTAAATTTATGAGTTTGCAGCCTCCTCTCATTTTTTTTGAATCAGACATATTTTATACCCTTAAAATAAGGGAAACTGTAGTCAGCGAGTGGACCCGATTTTAAAAATTGTGAGAGATTATAAACTCGTGAATTTGACTGCAAACAATTTTTTTTTCAACTGAGGTGCTTCCTTATTTAGTTTGAAGTCGCTCAGGGTTTGATTTGTTCTTGCCCAATCGATTGCTCCGCTTTGCTTCTAATTACTCTGCCTCATTCCTTTTTGAGTGAGGAGGTGGTTGGCAAGCGAGAGCATATCAGACGAGGGTGATGGGGGTGAATATCAATCCGCCACATGTGTTGTGTGTCGGTTCATGAGGAGGGCCTCGATCCTGCGACTTCTCTCGGTCTGGCAACAACGAGTTGTGCCTTTGGTGTTGTGGACCAGTGTCGGAGCCAAATTAGATTAGTTGGGAGGCAATGCTGATCATACGCACAATACCACTGCGCCGATGGCTGGTGCAATCTACCGGAAGGAAGTACATCCGTAGGATTGCGGCATACATACACAACCTTGGATCCGGATGACTCTACACACATGCTCGCATGCCACTGCATTATTAAACATACAAAAAAGTGAAGTTCTTGGTCGGCTGATTACTGGTCAAGAATTAATTAAGATAGAAGCCAACGTTTGAACCTGGTACTGGTGCAGTGAAGACGTAGCCATCTGACTGATTTTTACTTCAGACGACCAAAGGAATTTATTAATGTAGAAGCCAACGCTCGAACTCAGTACCAATATAGTAAAAACGTAATCATTGACTGATTTTTATTGTGAGAACGTTGATATTTGAAAATAAACCCCAGTGAGACAGACACCAGGGATCAAACCCTACCCACCACAACCCTTAATGATGACTGGGCTAAGCCCAGTTCTCTTATTGAACGTACAACGCAAACATGTTACATAAGAGTAGAACTATAGCATAATGGCTAGAAGATAAGACCGGAGCCCTTAAACTTGGCTTCAGTAATGGCATCAATGTGTCGTGCCGTCTCCGGGGCGAGATGGTTCACCCAGTCACCCACCACACCACGACGGAAGAACGAACTGTTCTGTGCCGTCCCTTGTACGGACACTACTGTGCCGGCCTTGGTCACCTCCAGCTCGCTCATATTCTGGAATGAGCACAACCTAACAATGGCATCCACCACGGCACTCTCCTCCGTGTCATCAAATGGGGAGCCCGCGAACTCCGCCAGCCGTCGGACGTGTGCTGCAGGGTCCTTCTGCATCTCTTCATACCTAAAGAAGAGCACCTTCTCGGGATGCGCCAAATGTGCACGCCAGTACCCAAGTACATGGTCCCAGTATGGCCCGAACATGTACGCACCGTCGCAGAAAAACTCAACAGCAACCTCCACCGAGAGGGGATCCCTCCCATCCATAACCCTAAACTTGTTCACAAAAGCCAACAGAGAGATAAATGCATCTTTGGGGTCACGACATACGTACACTATCTTGGAGCCTGATGACGCTACGGTCCTCGGCAGGGACATGAACGGGACATGGGTGGCAAAGAGCCTCGGATCAGGGAACTTATCAAGGTCAGGGATCCTGCCTTTCGTGTAGAGTTGCAACTCAAAAGTACTGGATGCACTCATGGGGGCTGGAAGAGTTGGAAGGGTGGTCGGCTGCGTCTACTGGATGCTCTCTACGATGCACCACAGCGTAGAGAAGCGCTTTAATCCATGTGGTGCCACACTTGGGGTGGGTGGCTGCTATGATGTCCGAGGCGCGTGCGCTGAAGCACGCGTCAGCAACCATGCTGCCGATGATGGACTGTGGGCTGGAGTTCCATCCATGGTCATGGCGGTGCAACTGGAAATTATTTGCCTCCAAGCCTTCTTCTGAGCTTGGTAAGGAGGCCATCAAGTTGGAGAAATGCTGGTAAAGTTGGGGGTTGGATTCAGCATGCGCATGACCCTGTTGCTCGGCTTGCAGTGGAGATGTTGGTGTAGAGGAAGACATGCGCAATGACTCGCTGGAGACATAGGTTGGAGCCCTGGACATGGGTATTTATACCCAGGGCTAGTACACGTAAGTGGAGTTTCGTCCACTAGTTTTGCATCTTATTAAAACAGGCGCATGGTGCACGAGCTTGTGAATTATTGGTTTTCATGTCTTTTCTTTTAATTTTTGAGGTGTCATTTTTAGATAATGGAAAATTTATTAATCCACCGTTAGTCTTCATAGACGCTACAGCCATATAACTTTAATATCCATAAAGGTTACGGTCAAAGTACATATAATAAAAAAAGCATCAGAAGTGCTTAAATGCACACCGATAATCAAAGCATCAGAAGTGCAAAAGCACACACCGATGACCAAATAAAATAAAAGAAATAAAAAAGAAGAGTAAAATCGCTAAAATATAGCTTTTCATAAAATCTTCCAGTGAAATCTTTTAAGTACGGTTGACTCTAAACTCTTCTCAAGAGCATTGGATTATCCATCAATCTGAGGACTATGCTATATGATTAAAGCGATGACTACCCAATCACATCCACAAACCAATGAATTCCTAATTCTTGAGAATATCATTATTATCAATGATAACTGCTTAGAGACTGCATAGACTGGTGCCCATAAAATTAACAACCCCTGTGCTGATCTACAAGCACCAATTTTACAAGAAGAGAACAGACAAAAGCCACTATTTTTTTTGAGAGAGCCCGATTTGAGTATAAGCTGCACCCTGATATTCCTTCACCGGCTTGGCGCTGCCTCACTAGCCATTTTTTAGGGGTCATTGACGGGTACACTCACCCTTCCCTTTCGAGTGAACCACTTTCCTCTAATTGCCCCACCCAATCACATCCACAATACATAAACTACAGCATCTACTCATCATAATCAAGATATCCTTCTATTTCATGAAAGAGGGGTCCTATATGTGAGTGAGACCTACCACTCGACTTCTACCGAGGCTATCAACTAAGCATAGAACATCTAGTCGTAGAAGTAATACAACTACAATAAGGGTACACATGGAAGGGTACTACCATGTAACCTATCACCATCATCCAAGAACTCTATACATAATGCACAATCAACACATGCATTCTATACAAATTTTCATATTTTTGGACAAAGAATGAATTTGATATGATTTTTTGAAGTTCAAACCAAGTTTAACCCGAATCTGGAAAAGAAAAAGGAAATCTTAATTCCACCTGGCTCATGGGCTAAAATGTGGCCATGCGGCCTGCCATGCCCAAATCAGCAGCGGCTCCATGGCCTGACCAGAAGCGGCACGCGGCTTGCTTGCTTGGCCAATGAGCATGGTGCACGTGCAGAGCAGCGAAGCTGGCGCGGCGCTAGCGGCCAGCGGCGGGCAATATCTTCATGACAAGGTCCCTGAGCTAAAGCGTACTCGCTGAGCAAGTTGGCTTGGCCGGTGACACACAGAGATGTGAGGACGGCATTGGGGCAGAGCTCACCGGTGGCGGAGGGAGCTCTGGCGTGAAACCGGCGATGAGGTGGTCGAGGGAGCTCCGGGACAGATCCTACGCAAAGAGAAGGGCATGAGGGGTGTGCTGCAACGGAGAAAGGAGGATGGGAGCTTGAGACGCGTCGGCTCACTGAAGAGGGGCAGATCTGTGGTGGCGCACACGTCACATGGTGGCTCCGGTGGGTGCACGGCGGCGTAGGAGGCTCTATGAGCTTCTCCTAGGCACAAGGGACTTCACGGGCTTGAGCACGAGGCAAGGGAGGGCATGAGGTGACCATTCGATGTCGAGCCATGGAAAATAGGGGGTTGGACATGGCGGTGATGACTTACCAGATGTGGAGGGGTGGCAGCGCTGGGTGGATAACACGCAAGGGGGGCATTTTATAGATGTGCACGTGAGGAAAGAGGATGGGACGACTCTCATGGCACGGTGCGTGGCGCTTGACAGCGCTCGGTGTGTCAGAGTGGAATGACGCACGCAGTTGTGCTGCAGCAGGCGGGGCACTGGCAGCGGGCAGCGGTGGCATGGAGGCTACGTGGAGCTACGCGGCCTTGTCCGGTTGCTGCTATCTGAGCAGAGCTAGATGGGATGCTCCGCAGAGGTCGCCACATGACAACGGGCATGCGACAAGTGGCGCACTACAGGCGGCCTACGCGGCACAAGATGGGATGGCTCGGGTGGCACGGTGCACGCGGCA
The DNA here is from genome assembly GCA_008808055.3 of Sporobolus alterniflorus. Classification (NCBI taxonomy): domain Eukaryota; kingdom Viridiplantae; phylum Streptophyta; class Magnoliopsida; order Poales; family Poaceae; genus Sporobolus; species Sporobolus alterniflorus. The sequence goes on from VSTD030000813.1 coordinate 5,801, forward strand.
GACGGTGATGCGAGGCATCGGCTTGTCGGTGCGTAGCTCGGCCCGGGCATCACAGTGGCGCAGCGCAGCGGCATGCCTGTGCAGCATAGCAGTGACAGCATCACGGTAGCGGCACCAGTCTGGGAGGGGATGGCATGGCTGCAAAAAAGGTGCCCCAGGCCGGCCGGGAGTGGGTGTCGTGGCGCTGTGCGGGAATCATGCCAGTGGTGAGGGCAGCCGGAGAAGGGGAGCAGTGTGGGAGGAATTTGGGGGAAGAAGGCCGCACATGTCACGGGTGAACGGCTCGCTTGTCGGGTGGAGCGGTCCTGATAAGAATATAAAAGATTTTCAGAAATTGATTAATTATTTTTCATTCAATGCAAAGAGGGAAAAATTGAAATAGATAGATGGGACCTCTGAAAAATATGAAATTTTTACATGAGGTAGATTAGGACATTTGGAGCAACGTTCATGTTGACCACTTTGCTTGCATCGCAACCAAATTTGAATGAAAATTCAAATACAGATCTGAGTTTGAAATTGAGTTGAATTCAAATCAAAACTTGAGAATTTGAATTGATTTGAGGGTTACGACGATGATTACGACACACATGAAGCATTTAGAATTCGGGGATGTAACAACATTGGGGTAACATGTCTTTAAGGAATGCCAACAAGTTCTTGAAACTATCATCATTCCATTCGTTGCTCGCCTTTAATTGGAAAAATTTTACCATCGTAAACAGTCTCGTGTACTGAACCACACAACCATAATAGAACGGCTTCCTAGAGTCTTCGATCATCTTCTTGTACTTTACAAGTTCAGCATTACTGTACTGATAATCATCACTGTGTCTCTCGACATTGCATACCATCTCATCTATGTTATGCACCTAAAACTCGATGTCGTCATCGGTCAACCCTAATATATCTGCATCATTAACATCGTCGTGCTCTTATTCAACATTGGTAGCGACCTCCCTCTCTAGATATGAATCCCTCGTCTCTGCTTCATTAAGTCCTTCCTCCCCATGTTTATTCCAGCATTGATGATCCTCTATAAATTCATGTTTGATTCAATGTGACCTCAATAAATCATTTGTACGATATTTATTCTCATTCTTACAATGTTTGTAAGAACAACAAAGATTCCCTCTAATGTTGTCCAACATATCTTTCTTTGTGAAATCGATAAATACATCTAACCCTTTAATATACTCATTGCAAAGGCACGGCTCATACATCCAACTTCGATCAGACGACATGTATATATAAAAAATAACAAATCATGTGTTGTATAAGATAGATCTAACAATATAGTAATGAATTCATTCAATTTTTTTACTACAAGTGCTACAACATCTAGCTCAAAATTTGAAAAAAGAGCTACATCAGAGAAATTATATTCCAATGGTAGTCAAGATCTAGAAAAAGGGTCAAAACAAAAAAAATAGGGGGGAGAGGACTAATCCTTGCAGGAATTGTACTTCATCACAACAATAATTTTAGAGGGGCACATTCAAAAAGGGAAAGAAACTGTAAGAACAGGGCAAGATCGGGCGCTGCCGATGTTTTGCCCTAGCTGGGATAGCGCATTATAAGGGGGATATGAAATAGAGATGCGTCATTCTAACGCTTGTCGCCCTTTATATGGAAAGGGAGACGTGCCTGCTTTGCTTGCTAAAAGGAGACGCGCCCCTAATAACGTCTATCTCCCTTTACTTGCGTAATCGGAGATGTGCCATACTAATATGTGTCTCCCTTTTGTCACAAAAGCAGGTGCATCTCAGATATTAAATAAATTGAGATGTGCCAAAATGCCGAGCGTCTCCTTTTTACCCACCACTGAGCTAGGTGTGCATCTCGGTGATGCGGGCGCGTCTCGTTTTACCAAATTAGAGATGATCACATGTGGGCGTGTCTCTAATCTGTATCTCCTATTTGAGTTTTTTACATAGTGTCCATGCCGCCACAGGCCAATGACGAGCAGTCAACTGAGGCCCAGCCCCTAACCGACAATGTGTGTCACCACATCGCCGACTATGGGCTGAGCAACCATGTGCGTGTGACATGAAAGGGGTGTCGAAATGGTGACCCCGCCACCCAGATCTTGGCGCAACCACTAGATTGTCGACAACGAGGTGATGCGTGGGGAAAAGTGGTAGTTGTGTATAGGGTTCCGCCCGAGCCATCCTTGCGAGAGGGGTGGGCTCCATGACAAAGTTCTATTCACAAAGTCACATGGACCTCACTATAAACACAAAGGTCGTTGTTGTGTAGAAGGTAATAAGTGTGTTGCTGCTCAACAAATTGGAGCCAAGTTCAATCTACTTGAGGTTTAGTCGGTGTTTCATTTTTGCCATGAACTTTGGCTGTCAAGGTTTAGTCGGTGTTTCATTTTTGCCGAATCGGACGCACCCACCGCCTCCACCTCCTCCGCCGGTTGCCCCTCCGACACCACCCACCGCTCCGTTGGCCACCCGCGGCTGAGGCGGCGCTCCGCTGCCACACCGCCGCCCTCTGACACCCTCTAACCTCACTGGCACTGCCTCACCTTGACAACCCCAACTCTAATACCGCCCCCATTAATACAACCCTAACTCTAACACCGCACCCATTAATCCGCCGCCTGGCGAGATGGCGGCACCCCTGCCGTCTCCTCGCACCGCTCCTGGTCTCCACCACCACCTCTTACCGTCGTCGCCACCATCGCCGCCGCCACCACCGCTAGGCCGCCCCACGCCCAGACAGGCCAGGTCGGCGCATCAGGGCTCTCACGATCGCGCCCCTGCACGACTGGCCGTGGCGACGCCGCCACCTCACACTACCCCTAGCCTCCATCGCCACCACCGCTGGGTCGGCTCACGACCGAGACAGGTCAGGCTGATGTGTCAGAGGTCGCATGGTCACACCCCCACGCCATCTGCCACTGGGTAGATTTATCGAGGAATAAAACGATCCAACCCCAACTTGCATTGAGCCTGAGTTGAGCCGGCTTTAGTGGATGGCTCGAGCCTGGGCATGTAAGCTATGCTTGCTGGGTTTCAGCTCACGTACATGGAATGGAAATGCTTTTGCGGGGCCCGATGAATACACGTACAAGCAATCTCAGGGCTTATGTTTGGTATTTTGTTGTCGTGCTGTCGCATTTTGTCTGAATCTGGGTGGACCAAGGCTTATGAATCACGTTCCCAATAGAAAATAAAAGAAGCACATTCTCAATAGAAAATAAAAGAAGATTTGTCTATGATCTGATCTGAATCAACTATGATCTCTTGTTGACGAACAAATGGTTTCGCACTTTTGTGTGGCACGTGCATAATTACTAGGCTTGTTACAAGAGCAAGTACACGTGGATAGTGAGAGAAAGGGAACATAGTTGCCAACTTGCTCATGACACCTTTTCAAGATCTTCTGGGTTGCTCTTCGTGTGCATGAGAAGTATTTTAAATAAAAAATACATAATAGTTGGTTTAACCATTATGAATCTTTTTTATAATAACCATCAAAATCTAAAAATTGACTTTTAGAAGTATCCATGTTTCATCAAAATAGAGTCTATCAAAATGTTAAATCGGGCAGATTGACCGATCCACACCAACACGAACTGTCGTCCACCGGTGAAGCCCATTGTCTAAGTTACTCTTCCTCAGTGATAGAGGTGGTGATCTCGGTCCTAAGGCTATCTCCAACGGATCAACGTCACCTCCTGCCCCTGCGTGACCTGCTCCTGCCGGCGCGAGCTCGCCCAGCGCCACCCGCTCCCGCCGGTGCGAGCTCGCCCCGCCCCTCCTCCCTTTCCTTTCTCTGCTTAGATTCAAGGGTGTCCATAGGATGGAGCTTGGGATGTGGGCGACGGCTTCAATGACCACCACATCGTGCGTCTCGAAGGAGCGTCGACGTCTAGTTGGTGGATCTCTGCTCCTGGGCCACCCGCACCACCGCTGCCAGCGACCACAACCCTAGGGCCGTGGGTGGCGCCTCTCCTTCCACTCGGCGGTGAGTGCATCGGTGTGCTCGGTGGTGATCATGGACAGTGCCGCGGTAAGCTCGACCGGGAGGTGCACACGAGAGAGAGGAGGCACCATTTCTATGTTGCCTCGGAAGCCTGCTGGAAATAGATAGAGTCGCTATATACGGTCCTCCGTTGGAGGCATTTTTGCCTGTGTTGCTTTACACCCCCTTTTTGAGTATTTCGGTAACGGGTTGGAGATAGCTTAACCGACGGACATCGGAGGCCCGAATGTGCAGCAACTTCAGCAATGCCCTCCGGCTGCTCTACGGTCTCGTCCACCGGCACCGCCGTCTCCAAGTTCTTGACGAGATGCCAGTCCATGTCCGCCGTCAAGCAGCTCCACGCGCATCTTCTCCTCCAACCGTACTGCCAACGACCCTTCCCCTACAACCACTTCCTCTCCAAGCTCCTTTCCCTCCCCTCCCCCGCCACTGCCGCCGCCTCCGACTACGTCCTCCTCCTCCTCTCCTCCCATCCGGCCCCCACTGCCTTCTCCTACAACATTGCCATCCGTTTCTTCTCCTCGTCGCGCCCGAGCACCTCTCTCCGCCTCTTCCTCCGCATGCTCCGCGCCGCACTCCGCCCCGACGCCTACACCCTCCCATTCCTCCTCCTCGCAGCCGCGCGCTGCCCGGCCCCGGCGGTCGCCCGTTCCGCGCACGCGCTTCTTGAGAAGCTCGGCTTTAGGGACCACGACCATACAGTCCATTCCCTCATAACCGTGTATTCCTACCTTCGCGATCACCAGTCCGCGCGGAAGGTGTTCGACGCAATTCCCCACCGGGACGTTGTCTCCTGGAACTCTATGTTGAAGGCGTACGAGCGCGCAGGGATGTCATCCGAGGTAGCAGTTATGTTCCGGTCTATGGTCGTGGAGGGTGCGGTGGCACCCAATGGAGTGACCTTGGCGGTTGTGCTGTCAGCATGCAGGGATGCTGGCGACTTGGTGCTTGGGAGGTGGATTGAGGAATGGGTAAGGTCTACAGGGATGGAGGTGGGCTCACTCATTGGCTCGGCACTCGTTGGGATGTATGAGAAGTGTGGGGAGATTGTGGAGGCACGGCGTGTTTTCGACAGCATTGATGACAAGGATGTTGTGGCATGGAATGCTATGATCACCGGGCAAGTATATAGAGACATGCTTCTGTTCTAACTTAAAATAAATGCTGATTATTCCTACGTAACCTGGCCTCAAAATTTGCAAATGACATATCAGATGATGCAGGTATGCACAGAATGGCATGTCAAATGAAGCCATCGCCTTGTTTCACAGCATGAGGAAAGAAAGGGTATCCCCTGATAAGATTACTTTGGTTGGAGTCCTTTCGTCTTGTGCTGCATTTGGCACTCTGGAGCTAGGTGCTGAATTAGACAGGTATGCCTTAAACAAAGGCCTCTACTGCAATGTCTATGTGGGGACAGCTTTAGTGGATATGTACGCTAAGTGTGGAGATCTTGATAGAGCCATACAAGTGTTTCAAAAGATGTCAGCCAAGAATGAAGCCACGTGGAACGCATTGATCTGTGGCCTTGCCTTTAATGGCCGTGGCCATGAAGCTATTCAACACTTTGAACTGATGAGGCTTGAGGAAGGGCTCCAGCCAGACGACATTACTTTCATAGGAGTGTTTTCTGCCTGTGTGCATACTGGGCTACTCGAGTATGGCCGTCATTTGTTCAGTTCTTTGACACCTGTGTTTAAGGTCGTCCCAAAGATCGAGCACTACTCATGCATGGTTGATTTATTGGCACGAGCAGGATATTTAGAAGAAGCTTGGGATTTTCTTGAGAAGATTCCTGGTAAACCAGATGCTGTAATGTTGGGTGCTTTGCTTGCTGCTTGCTGGAAATGCAAGAATATTGAGGTCGGTGAGAGGGTCATCTGCAGGATTATGAAGCTGGAGCCATCAAACTCATGGAACTACGTGGTGTCATCCAAGATATATGCAACCACAGATAGGATGGATGACTCAGCAAGGATGATAGGATTAATGAAAGAGAAGGGTGTCAGCAAGACTCCGGGTTGCAGCTGGGTTGAGGTTAATGGCAAAGTCTTTGTGTTCTATGCTAGCACGGAACTACAGCATGGTGCAGAAGATATGTATGCACTTATGGACACATTGGTCGATGACATGAGACTCGAGGGATATGTTCCAAACCTTAATCTCGTGTAGCATGTTATATAAAGTGCACCACTTCTTGTTAAAGTGCAATGCAGGAACTGTGATAATTAGTTAGGAGAAAAATAGCATTCTTTACTGCAAAACAGAAGGAATGAACGATACTACCCTATGATATTGTGGGACAAACTGTGGCAAAGCACCAAAGCAAGGCAACCTCCATGTACTAAAGCTCTGCAGTAACTGCTGTTTGCCCAATTGCAGCCTCGGCTGCAATCCCTGCTGTGAACAACCTGCAGCTTGCCAAGTTATTCTTGATAAAAAGTATTTGTGGCTTCTGCCTTTCTAGACTTCAATCAGGTGCAGATGATGTTATGATGTTCAGGAACATTTTTCTCGGCTACTTCCAGTACCATTGCCATGTTTTGTCACGAGGAGCTGATAGATGTGGCAACGCCAGAGGAAACAGTGAGATCAGCCATTGTGTATTGGGCCTAGTAGCTCAATCACTGAAAATTTCCTTCTAAATTAATGTTGCTTGAGTCAACGATGTGTTTCTCAAATGACCAAAGTACCAGGTAAAACGAGAATCGCAGCTCGTGGTTGAGACTATGAAACCTCTGTTCTACTATCTGGATTGACGTCAAAATCAAACTCTGTACTGTAAGATATCTAGAACATATTGGAGATCGTTAAAGCTGTCAGCATAGCTACATAACAAAGAGGGTGTCAAACCATGCTTCTGGAGAGCGCATCCTTTCCTAAGTAACATCATAATGTAATAATTTGCAAACTGACCATGTTTGGAAGAATGAATACTGTCAGCAGAAGGAAAGGCGAACACCTGCACTACTTTTTAAGGAGCATTATTAAAAAGTAAAGCTGGTTTAAGATGTTGTAGCCATTTCTGTATTGCCTAGAATCTCTTTTATCCAAGTAGTTGTTCGATGGTTAATATTCCGACAACACCGACCTTACATATCACTCTTTTTAGTGATACAAAATTTTCACTGTTATAGACTATTTTCCTTGCAAACTTTTCAGGAGTCAATGAAGTACACATTACAGGTGCCATGAATAACTATGTCAAGGATGAAGAGTTGTAGACAAGTTCTCATCCATAGCTGATTTACTATCTATCCTGAAGTAATGACAACAGACTCCTCGAAAGAAACCTCATCATTAAATAAAATGCCAGTTATGCTTGAGACCTCAAACGCCCTCATAGCTGTAAGATGGAGATCACAGTGTCTATGCCTACTCTATGTCACCCCATTTTAAGGATAAAATCAAGTGTTTAATGTATGTGTGCACAGGATTAAATTTTCATATATACCGACAATAAAATGATATCAGAATAACTAATGTCTCAAATAAATAGTATTATCCTTATAACAATAATGACATTAAAAGACTAAGATGACTCGTATATTAGCAGGGGAAGACATTATAATACCACAGACAATTGACTGGAGGAAAAACACGCTCAGAACTACTCCTCATTGACATAATTCATCTCCTCTTCATCTTCTGAGCAGTATTTCAACATAGAGTAGAGAATAGTAAGTGTAACTACATGGAGTGCTCAACATGTGTGAAAAAGATATGACATGCAATCCTAATACAAGAAAAACTATCACAAGTTTATTTGTAGAAATGTCAATCCTATACTTAACACACATTTATCAAAAAGCAACAAAATTTACTAGTTGAGTTGATCTAGCGAACTCAAATAATTAATCAGCATCCACAAAGAATATAGTCCATAAAGGACAATAGTTAATACAGAACAGCAACTAACACAAAACCGATAAAGAACTAGTCACACAGACCTTTATGTTCACTAAAAACTATCATATACTATATGCATAATTTGTTGGTATTTTTTACACCGGTAAGATACATGGTGGTCAAGATCACGCGTTCCAGTTACGAGGGGGTCTTATGAACTACAAAGCACATAGTGATCTATCCTGATTCAGGCTCCTCCTCAGAGATAATAGCCCTACGTCCAGCGATTTGATATAGAAGATGAATATGAGTTACATGGGGTGAGCAGAGAGCTCGAGAAGTTTACATGGGGAAGGGGGAAATAGATCTTGTACCCCCGGCTGAAGGGTAGGAGACCTTTTATATATCGCCCTGCGGTTGGATAACTATGGACTAGTTATTTTACATCCAAGAATAAGTTACATGGACAGTGGGGCCCAGACTGAGAAGGTCGATTTGTAGAGGTTGGACAGAGCTTCCTGAGCATTCTTCTTGACTCCCGGGCGCTGAGGTGGACGATGCCCAGGACGGTTCTTAGAGACGTTGCATTGGTTTTACTTGGCTACTAACCCTTCCCACGTGGGGGATCGATGTGGACAGGCTAGCCTACCCTCTGCACTGTCCTATGACCTACATCGCCAGTCGAGGGGACAGAGCTTCCTGTCAATTGTTGCCTTGTCCCATCGTATAGTAGTGGGCGGTGGTGCCTTTCCGAGGGGTACGAAGCCCCCAGGCTTAGATATTTGATGGAGTGTTGATTGTCTGGGTACCTGTGTTACCGAATCTTACATGGAGTAAATCATTTTTATTAGGGCACGCTTATCCTATGTCAGAGTCATCATGTCATTTATGTGTGTATCCTTG
>VSTD030000814.1:0-14548 GCA_008808055.3 Sporobolus alterniflorus
AAAGCATGACAGGGTCTTTGATGAGGTGGTGTCTGCATATAAAGCCAAGAACGTAAGAGATATCATGGCTTTTAGAAAGAATTGGAACAATGAAATAATAGCTCAGTTCTTTGCCACCTTGTATGTTGAGGAGAGGGGCGACACAAGAAAATTCCATTGGATGACCGAGGGGAGGTGGTATGAGATCACCTATGAGCAGTTTACTATTCTTTTTGGATTTGGAAGAGACGGTGCTAATCACAACAAGATTCACTTTGCACTCCGTATTGATGCGAGCAAGTTAAGATTCATGTATCCTATCAACAAAAGAGGAATTGTGGGAACCACCTTGGACTTACTTCCCTTCTATGCTTACTTGAACCGTCTTTTTAGGAGGATGATGACTCCAAGGGAATGAGATAGCTCCAACATTCCATCCTACAATCAGAATCTCCTTGTGGCTATGGCTCCTCGCCCCCACAGATTTGACTTTTGTGTGTTTGACTTCATATGGGAGGAAATCATGGCAATATCAGAGAGCCCTCTTAAGAGTTGTGGCTATGCACCCTACATCATGCACATAATTGAGAGTGTCATGGCTCGCACCTTTGGATGTGACAAGGAGCACCACCCCTTGAGGATCAAGAATGATCTAAGGGCACCCATGGAGGATAGGAAAGCAGCTGCACCACGAGATCCTTCACCACCCAGAGCAGCTAGAGCGAGAGGGCAGTATGGAGACAAGCCCCCATCTCCTATTCGATAAATTTTCAGCTTGCTTTTTAGGATATGCAAGTCCCACATGCCACCGTGGTAAAGGCTCAACATGAGAGGCGTGCAAGATGGAAAGACACCAAGTCGGTGAAGGAAATTCACGCTCACTTAAACTTTCAACCACCTCACTCTCCAGTTGCCTCCGAGGGTGAAGAAAGCTCAGAAATTCAGTCTTTTGAAGAAAGAATTGCTCGCTTTGACATCGAGACTCTAGTGCAGCAGTGGTATAGAGATGCAAGCTTCAGCGGCTTTGACTTTGACTATGGTGACGCGACCGGTGCATCCTCATCTCACCCTCCTCCATTTGATTCCCCTCCTCCAACTCACACTCATGATGATGAAGGTGAGGAGAGTGGAGAACAAGATGAAGACGATGAGTGAAGCCTCTAGAAGACCTCCCCGACATCTTTTTGGTGCTTAATGGCAAAGGGAGAGAAAGATCGATTAAAGCTTGAAGGCCTAGCTTCTTGTCTCTAGTTCTGTTTCAATTCTATTCTGTCTAAAAAACCGAACTGTTCGGTTTTGCCCAGATAGAACACCCTCTGTTCTTTCATTCTATGTATCAGTGGACTTAAGAACTCTATGTAATGTGGGAAACTCAGTGATTTGTGGCTTGTAGGTTTTGCCTCGATAGAACACCCTCTGTTCTTTCAAGCCCTGTATTAGTGGACTCTAAAACTCCATGTAATGTGTGAAACTCAGTGATTTATGGCTTGTGATAACTATTTGAACCTCTATTATGCTTATTCACGAGTTCATGTTCATTCTATCTTATTCATGCCTATGTTTATTTGTGAGGTGCCTAGAATATGTGATGTATGTTTTCTTGTCAATTTATTCTGTCTGGAAAAACTGAATGTTTCAGTTTTGTTGGCAAAACTGGATGGTCCTATTTGGCAAAACGGACTGTCCAGTTTTTGCAGATAGAACATATGATTCTCTTTCTCTTTAATTGTTGTGAACCTCTTATCATGTGCATCGTGTAATACATATTCACACACACATTTATTGCACCTCTCGGATGCATAGATATAGGGGGGAGCTCTCTTCGATTTTCTTGAAAAATGTACAAAATGGCATCTATAGGCCAAATTTGAATTCCATTCAATATGCACATATTTTGGGGGAGCTAACTCTATATGTATGGATCTAAAATGCTTATTGAATATCCTTTGTAAAATTTAATCAAGGATTGTCATCAATCACCAATAAGGGGGAGATTGAAAGTGCATCTAGGCCCCTAGTGGATTTTGGTGTCTTGAATGATAACTTGATTAAAGGTCTAATATCATGTGTTAACTGGATAAGCAGATTCTTAATGAAAGTGCAAATGTATTCATTTATTCATCACTTGAAGTACAATTATGAAGCAAATAGAATTATGTGATCAACATGCATAGTGAACCAATAAATAGTTCCATATTGAAGAATCTATGTCAAATCAAGCAAGAGAAACATGAATAAGAAGAAGATGAATATTAACTTGGTTCAACACTTATGACTTGCTCATAACCAAGATAGAAATGATCAAGTGCTATTTCTAAGTATTGGACATCTATGGAAGTAACATGATCATAAGAAGGTTTTCAAGAATGAGTCTATGGAAGAAATGAAGTGATGTATGAGACATAATGGTAGTTGAGGATGGATTAATAAGGACTTGGCCATGATGAACCATGCATCAGAGAAGAACAAGCGGGGGAGTCTTTGCGTCGAGGTACCGAATGTGATGGAGAAGGATAAGTGGATGTTCAATATGAGGAATCAAGCTGGCCATAAAGAATCACATATCTCTAAGTGTCATTCTTTATTGAATCAAGATATCAAGTGACATGGAGATCAAAAGTGGAAATAGATCATATGGTGTGAAGGATTCCAAGTCACATCCTCTGAGAGTCAATGCTAACGAAAGATCAATTGTGGAAACCCTCATGAAGTTTAAAAAGGAATGAAGTGGCAAGAATCAATATTGTGAAAGCTCAAGTTAAAGAATTATATTTTATCTTGAGTATAGGTTACCGCTCTATCAAGGGGGATACCACATGGATTGCCAACGTAGTCTCAATGCTCAACATAGCCTAAAAACCTAAGTGAGATGATAGAAACACAATGGACACACTCACTCTACCTCTCACTGAACCCTAAAAAACCAGAGCATTCTGTTTGGGCTGTAACAACTATAATTTAAATTCTGGATGTTCCGGTTTCTACTGGCTAGTTTCCAACGGCTAGTTTTTTGAGGGGCAAGTATAAAAGCTTCCTCCGTCCCTCCTCTGGAGGAGGCTAGTACAACCAATGAACTAGACTCATTTCCAAGCCTTTGTGAGCTCTCCCCTTCACCTCTTTGTGACATTTGTGTGATTTATGAGAAATTCATGTTAGGGTTGAATGAGATCCTCTTTGTGAGCACTTGAGTTTTGTGAAGCAATCTTTGTGGCATTTGTTACTCTTGGAGGTGAAGCCTCCTAGATGGCTAGGCATCGCCCTAGAGCTCCCAAGGTTGTGGTGCGCCATGGGAAAGTTTGTGAAGGTCCGCTTCACCTCTGCAAGAAAAAAAGCAAGAGCTAGTGGAGTGGAGAAAGTGGTTGAAAGAGACCCAACTTGGAGTTGGCACTTGGTGGGCAACTCAAGCTTCCTCAATGGAGACATAGGAATTACGTGGTGGTGATTCTGAACTTCAGCAAACAAATCCTCGTATCAATCCTTTGGTTTGCCTCCTTCTATTCTTGCTTATCGTTTTGCCTAAGTAACTAATTGTCTTGATTGATTATCTAGGTTGCATGAGTAGATTGTTGTATCTCTAGTCAATTCCATCTGCTAGACCTCGTATGCAATCTTGAGTAACTCTAAGTTAGTGTCGAACTCATCGGGAACATGATTTGTGCTATTTAAAGTTTCTGTCCTAAAAAACTGGAGTGTCTGGTTTTGGTCTTTGAGTTTTTGAGTAGATTCTTTCTAAATCTACCTCTAGGGGTTCTCCAGGTTATTGTGGTAGATTGAATGTAATTATAAAGTGCCTGGAAGTTTATTGAATAGATTTTGCGCATATATCTGTCTCTGACAAAACTGAAGTGTCCGGTTTTCTAAACTGGAGCATCTGGTTTTGGCAGTTCTAATTCTGCTGTGAGTTTTGTTAAATTTCAAAATCACCTATTCACCTCCCCACTAGGTGACATAAAGGGACTTTCAGGCATGGAAGAGGACTAAAAAGTGTCAAGAAGCCAAGATGGAAGAAATCCAAGACAAAAGCCAAAGCCACAAAAATTGGACTGTCTGATTTTGGATTTCGGAGTGTAGGATTTTCCCAGAACAGATAGAATCCGATTAGGGTTTAAAATTTAGTTTGTTTAGGAAAGATTTTCTCATATCTGACTCGAAGAGCTATGTCCTGCTGCCTATATAAACATAGGTCATGACTGATTGTAACAAATTATCAACACAACAATCGAAATCAATACAATTTACTTTTATCTTAGTTTTACCCTAGTTTTTCTACTTTTCTTTCTTTTCGTCGATTAGATCTAGTATCCACCACTTCAACCCCTTAGGTTGTCGTGGTTCTTTCCTATTGTGATAGAACCACCTCAATAATGAGGAGTTCATCTCCCAAGATCATATTAGGGGATTCTCGACAAAGTGAGAATACGCAAACACAACACAGAAAGCATACAATACCAATATTATGAAGTTAAAGGAAAGTTATTACACATTTGTTACATGTATTAGAGTTACAAGGCGTGAAGCTCCAAAGGATACTTTAAAAGATATCTCAAAGTTTAAGCAGAAGCAAACATTTTGTGGAAGCGTAACATTTTGCGGAAGCGTACAACTCAACATCATAAGAGTAATCACCTCGCCCTAGAGGTGAAAATCTTCTTTGGCACACTACACCAATGATAGGCTCCAGCATGGATTCCAGCACTCAAAGACTGGACTTCCCACTAACTACCACCAACGGCATCGTCGGGAGAGAGAGAGAAACCTACACACAACACTAAAACAAAAAGTGCAAAGCTTGAGCGACTATGCTCAGTAAGACTTACCCATCAGGACCAAGCGGTCCAACTTCTAGACATGCAAGGCTTCAAATGGTAAATGCTCATAAGTCTAAAGCATCTAGCTTTAATCACTTTTAATCAAGTTTTGGCCACATTAAAGTACTTAACATCATAGGTTTGCAACCTATACTAATCATGCAAGTATTATCAATCAACATGTGATATAAGTAATTATCATGATCCTCATACATCTCATAAGCCAAGTGAATCATAAACGAGTTTCAATTACTACGTTTTGACACAGGGATCAAGACATCACCCATATCCGAGGATGCCGCAGAGATTCAAAACAGTATACAACTTGCAAAGGAATAACCTGACAACAGGACGTACACACTGCCTCTAGGGCCTTACGTATAGCTACTTTCGCTAAGTCCCTCAGAGGTCGAAATTGCTCCTCTACACTCGGGATGAAATCTTTGTTCCATACTGATCGATCGGCCCGGCCGTTGTCCTGGGCTACCTCATTCTCCCTCCAACAACCATCATAGAGTAGCGATTACAGTTCGACCAAGCAGTTACAGAAGCTACTAGATTTATGAGACTCCATAAATCCTACATGAGTCAGTACATAATCAAAACTTGTTCCACATGGCCCAATCGATGCGGTCCTTAATCGACGCAGGTGGGGGTTACCACCATGGAGCTCCGAATCTGACATCAGACCACTCTCACCCATCCCATCCAGTATTCTCCACTTTCCCCTAATTGCCCCGCCCATTCTCATATTAAGATTCTCATGAACTTTATAACCAACCACTCTAACCGATAAGGAGCACTGTCCTAAAATCTCACGAGTGGAACCAGTCACCCGACTTCTAGCGTGGTCCTGAATTACAAAGCATAGCCATTCTAACGGATTTCCACCACGATAGGGTCAAGGACAATCTGAAAAGAGTAGTAATGTATTTCTAGGGTTTCAATAAACTCTTATAACTTAAATGCACAAATCATTGAAGTAAATACAGTTATAAAGTAAAATCCTATTGGGGCGTTATGCATTGGTGCTTGCCTTTGCTTAGAACGGAAAATAGTTAGTTGTGAGTTTCATGAATGTTGACCCCCAACGCTCCGGCTTGAACCTCTTTCCTCGACGTTGTAACCACCTATACAGAATGAAATGCTATCACAAAGATCGATTAACCGATGAACAAAACCTTAGCTACCTCGTCTTACCAAGAGCAGGTTCAGAAGGTAACAAGGCTTAGGAACACTAACGACAAGGATCGAGGGTCATCTTAGGGTTGCGGGTCAGGATCAAGATGGCATGGCAAGATTAAAGATCACTATAATTACCTCAATTCACTAAGGTAATTAACCATAAAGGGATGATCAAGTCACTTAGCCAAAGCACATGATCATGAAAAATGTATGAACTGACTTTGCCATGCTAATAAGATGGAATGATAATATATGGGTCAAGGTTCCACTAATCCTTAACCTTTAGATAATTATCTAAGAGTTTTCCAAGAACTAACCATGGCATGCAATGTATTTAACAATTAGACTGCAATTAAATTAGTTTACATTTTTCTCCTGCAGAATACCTTTGAATCTAACTAATAGAGAATATTTGATCAAATTCTAGGTTCAAATGAATTTCATTCGAATTTAGGAAGATCAGCACTTGAATTTAGCTTGAAATGAATTCCCTGGAAATTAAAAGAGCACACTATTCACTCTGGGCCGGATCTGGCCAGGGCCTAAAAGCCAACGGGCTTGGCTGTCCCAGACCGAAACAGGGGAGGTGCTCGGCATGGTGCACAGCAGCGGTGGTGAGTGAATCCGGTGGCCATCGGCATGGGGTGGTTGGGACGCGGGCCGAGGGGAAAGCCGGTGAGGTTGGGGCACCGTTTTGGGCAGTGGCAGGGATGGAAACTCACCGGGACGGATCCTCGACGGTGGAGCACGATGGCCGAAGGGGCTCGCCGGTGGCAGGCCACAGGAGTGGCGGAGGGAACCGGTTGACGGCGCGGGAAGGAGCCTAGAGCTCGGCCGGTGCTTGCCAACGTGAAGGTGGAGCGGGTGGCGGTCGGAGAGCGGTGGCGTTGGGGAGTCACTCGACGGTGCACAACACAAAGGTGATCCGGTGTGGAGTGGGGCGAACGGTTGATGATGGTGCAGAGCGGTCATCGAGCACCGGGGTGGTCGAGCGAAGCTCACGGGCATCACGGAAGGGCAGCTGTGCAGCCGGAGGAGGCTGGCATCGGTGGGATCTCGGTCATGGCAAGTGCGAGGGAAATGGTGCTGCGATTGGGAACAGTGGGGGAGGAAAAATATCTCACCTCGGTGGTGTACTGCTGCAAGGGATAAGGCCAGTGGTGCGAGTGGCCGCCCAGTGAGCGACGGAGATGGCCGTCGGCCGGCATAGTGCGAGCGGTTCGGCTTCGACACAGTCCAGCGCCTGGTCAGCGCAGTGCTAGGCTGCTGTTCAACTGGACTGGGCTGAAACAGTTTATTTTCCCTTTAATCAACATATTTCCAATTTACATCAAGAGCTCGAAGCTCAAAAATACATAACCTGATCTTCCTGTTGCCAAAATTCTCCAAACATTGCATGCTGATATAGAGATTCAAATAGAACAATTCTCCTTGTTGGCCCAACTTCCAAATATCTCCAGATTTTGAATTATAAAATTTGAAAGCAAATCTACATTGAATCTTATTTGGATTTTAAAGGGATTCAAACCTCATGGGAAAGATCCTAGAAATTCCCTAAAATTCTGTTTTCACATACCCTTCCAGAATATGAATTTACATTGTCTCACTTGCATGCAAATATTTGGAAGATCCTTAACAAGTGGCAAACATGACTTCATTTCATAATATCCAAAAGAGCTAGCCATTTAGTGATATTGAGCCCACTATTATAAATTCACTAGTGCTCCAACTTAACATGGAGTTATTCCTGATGGTCTACGTACATTTCTCTTTTCTCTGGTTGATATGAATAAACTAACTCCAAAGATCCAAGAAGATATGAAATTTCAAATATAGCTAATCATTAAGCTAAACAGGAAAATTTTCCTATCTGAAAACTGGGGATGAATAGCTCTGCTTGAACCCTTGAAATAAAGAATTTTTGTAAATTTGTACACTTGTGGAACAAGTCATGAGGAAGAAATTCTCTTTTGGGAGTAAGGTATAACTCGAATCCAATAAATTCTCAAAAATTGCTGACTGGGCCAACTGGTCCACACTATACAGAAACTTGAAAACTTTAAATTTGAATCCTGATTTTGAATTTCATTGGAATCTTAGGGTCTCTTAAACATGTGAGTACCATAACCTTGTGAATCAGATACATGGGGTGTTACACCTATTTTCCATCCAGACGTCGCTTGGCTGGAGGAGAAGCTCCCTCGTCGACTGCTGGCGGCGCCCCTAACTGCTGTCGGAATCGATAAAATCGGATAGTCCAGTTTGCCAAACCGCAGGGTTTGGTTTTTCCTGTTTCGAGCAGGAGCTTCCGTCTCCTGTCCGATTGATGTGCAAATAGAAAGTTGTCTTAATTCAAAGAAACAAATTAGTGCCCTCACAAGGGATGAATAATCACACATCAGGGATTGAAAAAAGGAACTGGCGCAGAAAATCGGACCGGACCCATTTAGCGAAAACCACGAATATCGACAAAACCACTTGAAAACCGGTGCAAAATTTGATTTCTTAAATAGGGTGGGGGGAACAAAAAACTGAAATGTTTTGTAAAAAACTAGGCGGTTTTCTGGTTTATCAAACAGTTTTCTAGTTTTCGATTCAGTTTTTCATCCGCATGAGACTGCCTGGGAAATGTTGCACGGAGTCATGCATTGATAGGTTGAACATGAGGCAGCATGCAAACCAAAGGTCATGCATGGAGCAGGCCTGGGAAATGAGCAGGCAGGGTAGTTAGGCAGAGATTTGGATCATGTGATCTAGTTTTTTTTTGCCTTCATATGAACTTTAATGATCTTTGTAGCCCACATAAATCAATATTTTCATGATCCTTTTTCACCACAATTTGTGTCTTGGGTCTAGTTTTTTTTTACAAATTGTTTATGTCAAAATTTCTCAAGTTTTTGAATTTCCAAACTCAAACTGACTGGTTTTCACTAAACCAAAAAAACCAGACCGGACCTCACAAAAACCGGCTAGTTTTCAACGATAAATGAATCCATGGACAGTACTCCCTCCATTATGTTTGACGTCCAGAATATAAATAGAAAAGATCTCAAATATTTTATGTCCTGAATAATCTCAGTTCTAACTTTAAGTGTTTTAACTAAGGGTCCATTTGACACAGCTCCCAGCTGCTGATTCTTGGTGAGAATCTGAGGAGGTGTGCCAAACACCTATTTTTGGGACCTGATTCTTGGGTGAATCTATAGAGTTGATTCTCTCTTTTTTGTGAAGAAACGGTGAGGCAGCAAAAGCCAGCTCCCCTGGCTCCGAAAACAACTCCTCAACCAACCGGTTTCGTATCCTCTCCCCATGAACTTCAAGTGAAATTACCCACAATTGCCATTGAAGAAAATATTTTGTGCCTCTCTCCCGTCTGCCCAGCGCTGACCTATTCAATCTCCTACTCAAGGCCTTCTCCCTGCGATGCCATGGCACATGCAGGGTGATGCTAGGGTTTGCGCTGCCGCCACATCTTCTCCCGGAAATCAACCTCCATCCGCACCCTCCCTCTTGGCCGATCCGCTGGCCCTCAACCTCGTCTTCCACCGTCCATGCCCCCTCTCATCCAATGCCCTAGACATCAGCCTCGCCAGATGCTTTCGGTGCCACTTTGCCTGTCGCGCCCAGGCCGGCTGCCCCCTCTATGAAGGCTCTTGCTCCAAACAGCAAAGGTGAGTACTCTAGTTCCAGGCCCCTTGTTAGATTCGATTGGTGAAGTAATTCGTTAAGATTTGCTAATTTTTGTGGTTGTAATTAGCGTTGACTTATGAAAGAGTTTGTTGAGTAGCTAGTGAATGAATGTTGTCTTTGATGCATGTTGTATGTTATGGTATTATGCACCAAACTAATTTTGTACATTTTGATTGAAAATTGGGACAGCAACATGGTTGATAAGGCTGATTGGAATGATGAAGACACTAAGATATTTTGTAAATTGTTTGCTGAACAAGTGAAGGCACACAATCGTTCTAGTACTCATTTGAATAGAATTGGATACACGAATGTAATTCAAAAATTCAAAGATAGAATTAGGTTGTCATATAGCAAAATGCAGTTCAAGAATAAATGGGATAAGATGACAGCCGATTATGCCAATTGGAAAAGATTACTAAGGAAACTGGGATAGGATGTGACCCCATTAAGAAGACCTACCAAGCAACAAATGCTTGGTGGAAGAAGACATTCAAGGTATAAATATTTGTTGTTTCTCTCTTGCTGGTATTTGAAGCTTGTTATCTAATTGTAATTTTTTGTCTATTTTTGCAGGAATACAAAGGAATTGCCAAGTTTAAAGATGGACCCATTCAAAATGAAGAAGAAAAGGTTATCATGTTTGAAGATATTCGGAACACGGGAGAGGACCATTGGGCTCCTTCAAGTGGTAATGCACCTCAATCTCTAGAGCGTGAGTATGGAAATGAGAATGATGAGAAGGATGAAGATTATGAGGGTAATGAAGGCAGCGATGAATGTGAGGAGGTCACACCTTTTAGTGACAAAGGAAAGTGCCCTGCTACTCATTCCCAAAAGGACAAGGGGAAGAAACCGAAGACTATCATAGGACTTTGGGTGCAAGATCAGTTGACCAAACTTGTGACCATAACCGAGAGGAGCACTGCATCTTGTGAGTCTTTGGCAAGAAGGGAGGATATTTTTGGTTGCTAAATCAAAGATGGCATGGCTTTGGTAAAAGAGTGTGGTGCTGTCCCAGGAATAATATAACAGTTCATAGATTCTCAAGTATTTATTAAGATGTTTGAGAGGGAGATGTTTATGACATTGGAGACCTCAGAAGAAAGGTTTGCATGGCTTACAATGAAGCATAAATGGTTCACAAGGAATGGTACTTGCAAGTAGTGTGACACATGCATGTTTGTGATGATTTGAATATTTTTGTTATGAACATGACTTGTTATGATGATTTGAATCTGTTTTTTTATGAACACGACTTGTTTCTTGTTACTGTTATGCATGGGGGATGTGTATTTGAATATTTTTGTGAATTTGATACGTACAAAAATCTTCTTCTAAGAGTGAGAAAGATGGAACCAATGAGAGTGATTCAAAAGAAGAAGATATGAGAGGCATGCAGATGATCATAGAGAACTAGAAAAGTGTTGTCCCTGCTGCATTTTTATGTCATTGTACTATGCAACATATATTGACAAGAATGAGCCAAGGACTGTCATGTTTTCTTGTTTGTCTTGGGTAATGAAAGCCTTTAACACTCCAAGTGAATGTTATGAGATGTTCAGGATGGATCCATCATTATTTTACAAATTCCATGATGAGTTCGTGAGTGACTTTGGCTTGACCTCATCCATCAATATGACATCTATGGAATGTCTTGGATTGTTTCTTGTAATTTGTGGGCATGGTTGGTCAAATGATGGTAGCAAAAAGGATTTCAATTGTTCTAAGGAGACAATTAGCAGAAAATTCACTGATGTCTTAAATTGCATTGTGGCAATGTCGAAAAGGTATATACAGCCGAAGGATCCTAATTTCCGCATTGTGCATAGTAGGATTACCAATGACCAAAGGATGTTTTCACACTTTAAGGATTGCATTGGGAAATTGATGATAGTCATATAAATGCAAACCCACCAAAAAAAAGACTACATTACATATATTGGAAGGAGTGGTAGACCTACCCAAAATGTGATGGCAGTTGTCAACTTTGATCTCCGTTTCACATATGCATCAATTGGACAACCAGGTTCGATGAATGATACTAACATTTTGTACCATGCACTAGAAGCTGATGAAGAGTTATTTCCACATCCTCCTATTGGTATGCTTTAATCTTATATTGCCTTCTCTTTAATTTTCATATTTCCATGGTTTACATACTCAACTTTGACATCATATTACATGGTTGATGCTGGCTACCCAAATAGAGATGGCTACTTAGCACCATACAAAGGTCAAAGGTACCATGTTCTAGAATGGGGGCACCGTCCTGCACCTAATGGTGAGCAAGAGTATTTCAACCACCTACACTCAAGTATACATAATGTTGTAGAGCATACATTCGGTGTATGGAAGGGTAAATGGAGAATTCTTTTCAAGAAATGATTGTTGCTGTACTACAATGTCTCTTCACAACTTCATCCGTGAGAATGATGCACTTGATGAGGATTTTGAAAGATGTGATTGAGACCCTGATTATGTGCCAACCATACCAACCCGATATAGGAGACATGTCCCTCAAGATGCATTGGACACATCCACCCCTGGAGCTAGTACTAGAAACATGAATAGGTTCCACGATGATCTAGCAAAGGCAATTTGGCAGTCACGATGATTGCTTTACAAGTAGTTCGTGATATTTTGTTCATTGTGTTCGGCTTATCTTTATATGTATTTTGGATATATTACTATTATATGTAATGTTCAACGGATAAAATATTTATTCCGTTTAATTGTTTGCAAACGAACTAACACAACAAAGGGTACTATAGACATTTACAACAAGCCATTCTCTTTCATTAGACAAGAACCCAGTTTGACTTTGCCAAATGCTTCCAAACTGATTCTGATTCACCAGAGAATCAGAAGAATAACTCCACTAGGAGAATCAGGGAGCGGAGCACTAATTTTCCCTTCTTCCTTCTACTTCCTTTCTTTCTCCTTTCACAGGAAGAGACTCGCTGCCATTCTTGAGAGGAGCCGCCGCCATCGCAGGGCCTGCGGATCCAGCATAGTGGGTGGTGGGGCCTACGAGGATCCACCACAGCCACAGGGCATAGGAGAAGGAGCTGTCGGCATGGGGCACGGGTGGAGGAGCCACCGCTAGCTCGACCAGATGATGCTGCTCCTCGCCAAGCTCGCCGACGAGCCCGATGTTGTGCTACACACCTTGCTTGATAAGGAGGAGCTGGACAATGACCGACGACACCAAGATCAAGCAATCGTAATACTGGCATACTGTATTTTTAAAGGATTTGTTGAGTAGTATTTTCTTTTGGTTGTGACCCAAAATTAATCTTCAGATATTTGTTTCATGTTCTGCTTGTGATTCAGTTTTGATTAGATTTCAAGAGATTGAATGGTTGCATTTGTATCACTACAGGAAAGACAATGTTTTTCGGCGGCCAGGAACCGCCAAAAATAAGGCCTACCTATCGAAAATAGTCTATTTTCAGCAGTAATGGTCTATTTTCGGCGGTATTTGGCTACCAAAAATAATTCACCGAAAATAAAGATTACTTTCAGCAACTTCTCCTATTTTTAGCGGTTTAGTGTGGCCGCCAAAAATAGAACACCTTTCAGTGGTAGTGACTTTCGGTGGTTATTTCTATAGAAGCCGACGAAAATTTCAAAACTGCCGAAAATTATTTGGCCTTAGTTTCGACGGCCTATGCGTCACCGCCGATATTATTACAGGCCTATTTTCAACGGTTTTTCCTAGCCGCCGAAAATTACTGTGTACCAGGCGTTCCACACACCCCCATTTCAATTTTACACCAGTTTTAAACTAGAAAATCAGACATGCACACATAATCATACATATATACAGTCACACACAACAATCATAAGCAATAATCTCATCCATACACATAAGTCTCATTTCCATTCAAATCTTACTCATACACATAAGTGTCATCCATACATATCAACGTCTCATCCATAGAAGTGCCATCCATACACATTGTCTCATCCATACAAGTATCATCCATAAACATACAAGTCTGCTACATAGATATCGATTATGGAATTTTCATTACGCATTAGGAGGAGGAGGGTCATTGGATTTGTGGCTACCTTCAGAGGCAAAAAGGGCGTTAACAAAGTTGAAACTAGGTATAGGCTGAAATAAATAGAACATAACATGATTAGAGAACTAAAAACTAAGTTGTGAGCTCAAAAGAGAGCATTTGCAAGCAATAACATGGACAAGTCATGTGTAGCTAGTATACCTCAGTTCTAGGTGGTCCGGAGGCTGATGGCGGGGTTTCATAGATGTTTACGCCCGATCCTTAGTTAACCTAGTTAACATGTACCAAAGTCATCATATTGAACTATAATTGACTAAATAACTAGAAGTTACCAAGTTTAGCATTATGAACAATAAAAGAATAAATTTAGCTATAATTGACCAAGTTTGACAAACCTCAGCTGAAGCATGTCCCGTATGGTGCATCCACAACTACGGTGGCAGTGGTGGCTGTAGTGGCGACCACTGCACCTGTGGGAATGGAATGCCTTGCTGCTCGAAGTATGCCTGTGAATGCAACTTGTTACTAATAGAAATTAAGTGTTCAATTCTCCAAAAGTTGATTGTTCACTTACTTGCAATGTCACCTATTGCTGAGCAAATGCCGTGTCTCATTGCTCTTCTCGCTGACTGTAGTACTCTTGCACCTTCAAGTTGTACTCTTCATTCCCCCTCAGGCGCTGCTCCATCTTCTCGTTCACAATTGTGACAGAACCCCCCTGAAAAAATAGGGGTTTGTCTCCCAAGATCATATCAGGGGATTCTCGACGTAGCGAGAATACACAAACACAACACGTAAGCATACAATACAATGATATTCATGTTATAAAGTAGTTATTACATATTAAGTGCCATG
>VSTD030000816.1:0-14534 GCA_008808055.3 Sporobolus alterniflorus
GAGACTAAGGACATATGTGACCTAATTCTGTAATAAAACCTAAAATTATAGATATTTAAACATGGCTACTTGTTAAGGCCAAAATATGTGTTCTTTTTTCAAAAAAATAATCAAAAGGTGCACTTTCAGTCCTTCAAAATTCATTTAGATTGTTTTAGTGGATGATCAAGATTACATACAATCATTTTAACCAGAATCAACTCAAAAAGGTGCTGCAAATTTTGAATTGAAATTCTTTCAAATTGACAGTTTTTTTGGCTTGGCTCAATTTTTTTAAGGCCGATTAGAAATTCAGAAAAATTATGAAAAAATCAATTTTGTGATGTACTCTAAATCATTCAAGTTGTTCTGGTATATATTTTTTGGAAATCTTTAAGTTTCTTCATATCTTTGTTTCGATCTTTATTTGATTTACATAAATCACATTAGTGTTTTGTGCACTTTCCTGTAAATGCATATTTGTATAACCGTGAACCACAACCTCATTAAACCGATCGAAATACATTTCTGTGACATCCCCACCTCAAAAAGAGACAGATTAGCCGCCAAGATCATGTCAAGGGATTCTTGTCGAAGCAAAAATACACAAGTACACACATACATGCCAAATAAAATGTTCTAAAAGTTAAATTATTAAAAATTAAGTTTCATATTTGATACATCAAAGTTTTGTAGTGCAAATTAACGAAGATGGTGGAGCGAACTCTCGATGGTACAAGGATAGCATCTTGCCCTAGAGATGTCGTCTTCAGAACGGCTCAAGCCCGGGGGGAGAAAAGAATCACCTGCACACAATTAATCAATAAGGCAAAGCCTGAGGAACTAATACTCAGGAAGACTTACCCAACAAGGTGGTCATAAATAGTTGACTCTTAGACATACAACGACAACAAGGGGTAAGATGACTCACTTGCCAAACTGCAGCTAAAAGCGGATCCTTAATTTTAAGTTTTAGCCAAATTTGCTTCATTAAGGGATTAAGTTTGCATATTGAACTAAGCATGCAAGAGTAACAAGAACAATAGTAATATAACCATAATCATAACCATATATGTAAGTAGCATCAACATAAATCATAAATTAAGTAAATGCATTTCTTGAATTAAATCACTCATATCTGAGAGTGTTCCAAGTGTCCACTAAGTTACGTCGGTTTATTGGATCTCATATACTAGCATGCGGTGATTTGAACCGATGTACATCCTACATGAGAAAACTTAACACACATGACATACGCACGCCCGTGGACAGACCACATATGACAACCTTTCACAAAGCTCCACAAGGTCGAAATTGCTCCGCTACACCCGAGATGAAGCCTTGGTTCCCATTAAGATCGTCCGACCCGGTCATCATCCTGGCTACCTCATTCTACCTCCCTTCTGTCAGGCTTGGAGTAGCGGTTATGATTGTTCCAAGTGTCCACTAAGTTACGTCGGTTTACTGGATCTCATATACTAGCATGCGGTTAGTACTGTTCAAAACTTACTTAACATGGTCAAAATGATGTGATCCTTAATCAACACAGACGGGGGCTACCACCTTGGAGCCTCGAATATCCACATACCACTCCTCAACCTTCTCATTCGGTGATAATCCTCTTTCTGGTTGCCCCATCCGGTCTCAAATTAAACCAACTTTGTCAATCGTCCAACCAAACATTTCCTCAAACCACAAGTGATAAAAAGGGGTCCTACCTGTGAGTGGGACCTACCACTCGACTTCTACTATTGTCTTAACAACTAAGCATAGCAGTGTTTATGTTTTGTAGCTAGAAAAAGGTTACAAGGATAACAGGGAAGGGTAACTTGATGCATCTAGAGTTTCAAGTGACTCCTAATACATAAATGCACAAGCAGGACCAAGAGTAGTGATAAAGTAAAGACGTTCAAACATAGGTTGATATGCACTGGGGCTTGCCCTGCTCAACAAAGATGTTAGTATCCATGAAACTTGATGCTTGTGGACCACCAATCACCTTTGAGACTTGCTCCTCCTGTAGGTTGCTTCCGGTGACGGCGGATCCTACACGGTATACACATGCATGATATTTTAGAGGTTGAAGCGATTGAAAGAAGATTGAAAATTATTTGACCTAGTTCTGGGAGACCAAATTTTATGTAGATTTTCATGGACATTCAGGATGTCATTGGGAGAAACATATTAGCCTTAGAACATGCAGAAATAATTGACCAAATTTCTAACATGGCAGGTCTAAGAAAGGGGACAGCTGCTAAAAGAGGAAGAATTTGAATATGCCACTTGGTGAGCACATCCAAAACAACATGAGGAATATGCATGTCAAGTTTCACTAATTTATCATGCATAGAAAAAAGATATGAATTCATCATTGTTTCCATTCTCTGAAATTTGTACAAAGGGATATCATGAATCAAGGAGATTTGAATACATGAAAATGAAGTGCTTGTTCAGTGAATTTCAACAAAATTTATTTCATATTTTTGTGGCTTGGTAAACCTGTCCACTACTTGATCCGTTGTTGAGATAAATCTGACATCAAACAACTTCTTAAGAACTCGATCCCAAACAAAGTGATAATCAATTTCAACATGTTTCATCCTCCCGTGAAAGATTTGGTTCGAAGCAAGATACTTAGTGTCAGTATTTTTTGCACCAGCAAGATATAGGGTGGTCAAGATAATGCATTCATGTTCCAAGGTGGTCTTGTGAACTACAAATTACACTACGATTTATCCTGGTTCAAATCCTACCTTGGAGGTAAGAGCTATACGTCCAGCGGTTTAATATTGAAGATAAACAGTGGTTATAATGGGGTGAGCAGAGAGCTTGAGAATTTCATGAAGTGAAGGGAGAAATCGTGGGGTCTTGTACCCTAGGTACCGTGGGCTGCTGGTTACGACCCAATAAACTGGACACGACTGACTCCACCAACGGCAAAATGGCTGGCGAACTAGGCGCCCAGTACTAGGGATGGCCCCACCACTCTAGTGCAGAGGGACCAATTAGGCGGATGGACCACACGGCACGAGACTTGGGGACCTCCCAAAAACCAAGTGATGGTCCGGGTCGCCAGACTCCAAAGGAGTCATGACGTGCGGGGCCTCACCTAGTGGGGCGTAACGATAAGCATCGTATGTCCTCCGCTCAGAAGGTTCTTGAACACCGGACTCCAAGACTTTCCAGGTTCGTGCTAAAGGGCTTCTTCCCTTCCACATGAATAAACGACACACCACTCCTATGACTCGAACCTTCTCCACCAAAGCGAGGCACACCGCCTCAAGAGCTCACACCCCTTTGGATAAGGATGGCCTAAACTCAGCACCGCCCTACATGGGTGATTGGACTAGACAACGTTAGTCTAAGGGCCCTGGGCCTCGGTCTGATGAGCACGGTGTGTGGCCCCATAAGGGCAGTGACTCCTCCTAAGAGAGGCTTGGCAGCCAAGCCAGAAGGAACCTTCCCAAACCAGGGACTCTACACGATGGACCGACACTCACCAACGATGGATGGCATAGAGGGCGGAATGCCCTGTCTACATCACCCCCCCCCTACTTGGGATGGCTTGGCCACCAAGTAAGGTCGGCTCCTCATAGTGTCGCGACTCTAGGAACTATCTAGAGCATCATCCACAGAATAGACGAGAAGGCCAATCAACCTTGACGAACCGGCGTCCTCTGCTCGAGGCCTCTCCGGCCATGTAACTTACCCCCGAAGTAAATGTAATAGGTTCATAGTTATCTGACCGCCTCCCGTTCTATAAAAGGACCCCTACCCATCAGGCAAGGGACACAAGAACATTTTCCCTTTTCACTTAGCGAACTTCTCAAGCGCTCTGCTCACCCCCATTATAACACTGTTCATCTTCAATATCAAAATGATGGACATAGGGTTATATCTTATAGAAGGGGCCTGAACCACGATAAACTATAGTGCGCTTTGTAGTTCTTCATAGTTCGCAAGACCATCTTGGAATAGGAATGTGTGATCTTGACCACCCTGTATCTTACCAGTGTAAAAAACAGCAATGGTTGGCACGCCAGAAAGGGGGATTTGCAGCATGCTTTTCCTCTCGATGTTCCGATGGTTCCCACACTGAAACTCTGGTTCATCACCAACAACAACAATCGCCACACCCCCGAAGGTGCAACGTGGTGATCCCAATGGACCCCATCATCACCACGCCAGCCTTGGAGAACACTCTGGCTCTTTAAACTATCCTGACGGTCACGGTGCGGATGGTGGTACGCTAGCCAGGAATGGAGCTACTCCTCGATCAACAACAAGCTTACCAAGAGGAACAACAAGCGTGAGCCTGTGCCTGGCAGATCGATGCCGAGCGGTGTGCAACTCAATGCCACGATGAGCTTACCGGTGAGCAAGCAGCCCCTGACACCCAGATGACTGAGCTACACCGATGCAAGGCCGCACTAGGGACAGAGCGAGCCACCATCATCGACTATGCCAAGGTCCGGGCTTGAGCTAGAGCCGTCGCTGTCGCCATCAACCATGAAGGTACACCACGTCCCATCTTTGCCAGAGCCTCCCAGAATGTAGTCTCGGTCATGGCACTCTTGGATACTCTACCCGCACCCTCTATAGACGGGGTCAGTAAGGTGTACCAACAGCTGAAGGACATTCTCGGTGTAGCCGCTAAGCAACAGATAGAGAGTTCACTCCGGTGGTGGGCCAATGTCTCCGTCTCAACCCCAGGCCGTGCTAAGGCCAGCTGACAGAGGACCGCAATAGAGCACCCCGTGGTGAGAACCATGTCTTCGCTAGTGCGGGCCCCAACCCATCTCCGACTGGGCCACCCAAGCAGACCCCTTGAACCGAGGGCACGCCGTCAGGCATGCAGGGGAAATGATGGGGTGCACGCTAAGTACCGCGCTCACAACCAGCGCCACGATGGGCACATTGACCGAGACCAGTGTAGCCTTAGCCCTGAGGGGCCAGGGCCCAAGGCATTTGGAAGCAATGTGCGCGACGCGTGCTTCCCCAAGAATTTTCGGGCGCCCAACAACATCGTCAAGTATGACAGTGAGACAAATCCCAGCGTTTGGTTAGAGGACTACCGCCTCGCATGTAGGGCGGGTAGGGCAGGCAATGACCTGTTCAACATCCAGTTCCTCCCCATCTACTTGGTCGACACATCCAGAGCTTGACTTGATCACTTGCCCAAAAACTCGATCGATTGCTGGGAGGATCTCAAGGAGATCTTTATCGGCAACTTCTAGGGTACGTATGTGTGGCCCGGTAGTCCCTGGGATCTGAAGGGTTGTCGGCAAAAGTAGGGGGAATCCCTACGGGAATACATCCGGCATTTCTCCTAGAAATGCCACGAACTCCCTAAGATCTTTGACGCCAACGTCATTCTGGTGTTCTGGTCCGGCACAAATTGACAAAGCCTGGTGCACCGGCAGCGCCATTGCTAGCATGACTTGATAGCATTGTTGCTAGCATGACTCGGCATCTACATCGCGTTGTGGCTGCCAATTCACCTCAGCAGCGCCATTGCCAGCATGACTCGACATCTACATCACGCCACGGCCAAGTCACCTCAGTAGCTCCATCACCAGCATGACTCAGTAGTGACATCACGCAATAGCTTGATCGTCAACATTAACAACATCTGACTTTAGCGATAAGCAGACATGCTGTCGGCTCATACTGGTACTATTCACCAATATATTTGGTTCCAAGGCTAATGCAAGCGTCTCATTGCGCTGCTTGGCACCTCCATGATGCACCTACATTTCAAAGGTTCATATTTAAAGACTCTAGACTCCCGAGTTAAATTCTCTCAAAGATTTAATTCGAGAGTCGGGGGCTACACCTAGTAGGTGAACATATTTGATCAACTCAGTGAAAAAGCATTCAACGATTTCGTGCTAGAGTACTTGGTTTCTGAAATTGAGTACTCGGCAAATTTGTTATAGACAAGGAAGATCCATATGATCCAGCATCTACTCACTTGCCAGGCACTCGGGGGTTGCTGACGAGGATTGATACCTAGAGTACCACCCTGCATGGACTCGAAAGGCCTGAGGAGGGGTCCGCTACAACTCGACCCACCATCCAGAAGATTCTAGAGGACCATGATGTGCTTCCCAAGGCGTAGATAGCTATATTTGTAAAATAGGAAAGTAGAGATAGAGTCCCGATTAGGATCACGTTGTAACTGACTCGGTTAACTTCCTTGTTACCTCGCCCCCTTGGATATAAAAGGAGGGGTAGAGGCACCCCAGGGGACAAGAACACAACACTAATTGTCACGAGCAATACAAGAACACAGGACGTAGGGCTATTATCCTCTGGGAGGCCTGAACCAGTCTAAAAATCCTTGCGTCTCCTGTGTTACCATCGTTCTCTCAATCTCGTGACCACTCCTACTCTAAATCATTGTCTCAAACCACTACAGCGTTCTTCTGGGGTCCCGGGTGTTTTTCTTCATTCCTAGGCATTCTGTGCGCTGAGGTGGATGATGCACAGGACAGTTCTTGGAGACATTGCTTCACGGCGTGGCTTTACTTGGCTGCTAAGCCTGTCCACATGGGGGTCGATGTGGATGAGCTAGCCTGCCCCTGTAATGTCCTACGGAATGCAACCAACAGACGAGGGGATAGGGCCTCCTGCCAGGCGATGTCTTGTCCTGTCGCTGCAGTGGGCGGTGGCACCTCTCCAGGGGATGTGAAGCCCCCGGGCTTGGATATTTTGTGGAGTCTTGACCGTATGGGTACCTGCACTACCAAATCTTATATGGAGTAAATCGTTTTCTACAAGGGCAAGCTTATCGTCTACCAGAGTCATCATGGCGCTTAGGCATGTATCCCTGGTCTAGCTACTACGCCAGGTGGGTGATGGGATGGGTCTTGCACTTGAGTACATGTTGTCAGGTGTGTGTGGGCTCCTGTGGCTACGCCCTATCGTACCAGGCACATAAGGCCACCGCTTTCTGAGGCCCGGGGCTGGCAATGCTTATCCGTTGCTAGAAACCCCTGGGTGTGTTTGATCGGACTAGGGCTATGGTGTGGCTCAAACGGACCTTCATATGCTGCAGCCCCTACGGGAGATCATTCAAGGACTGCTGCAAAATGGACTAACGGGCATGGAGATTCTGCGGGCCTTTTTCAGCCGTGAGGTCCGACCGCGTCCTCGACGAGAAATAACCATGCGGATGCATCCAAGGCCAAGTTGTCCTGACAACCCCTTCTCCGTGGAGTTGGGTGCTATGGAAATGAACACCCGGATACGAGGGGTTCTTGCTCCTAGGGCTGACCCAAATCTTGGCTCTAGCCCAATCCCCCTTAGGGAAAGGGTCGATAGCTCCTAGGTGAGTCTCCTATGTCTGGCTTTCATCTACTTGTGCCAATATCCATTTCTCAATGTAGGTATGTTCCTATGTAGGGTCCGGAGAACACTCATAGCGCCCCGCGGGGTGCCACCTTACCTGAGGATGCGGTGAGGCAGGAGGCCAACCGTGTCTGTAGCGAATGGCTGTGGGCACGAAGGCAAAGGAGACATGTGGAGGGCGACGAGGAGCTCACGTGTTCGCGGGTCACTGACACAGAGAAGCTGCTACATGATACTTTGGTTTCAGCCAACCGGGACATCCTGCATCTGCTCCGGGTTAGTTTGAAAGAAAGAAAGAAAGAAAGAAAAAGCTTGCCTGTGCGCCCCTGGCTCATTCGAGTTTCCTCAACTCTTCCCGTCTTCAATTCTGTAGCATTTGGCCCGGGGGAGCACGAACACGCTTGTGTAGCAGGCAGAGCTAACCCAGGCGTGGGAGGTGGAGAACGCCACAACGCTGGCATCTGCTAGTGAAGACACTGAGGGTCTTGTTCGGAATGTCGCCCTCCTCGAGGGTGAGCTTGTGGAGGCGTGCCGGGCCCAGGAGGCGGTCGAGGAGGAGTTCTACAGCTTGTCCAATGTGTCAGCTGCTGGCTTGAGGCGGCTGGTGGTTTCTGAGAAGGACCACCGAGAGCAGTTCGAGGAGCCTTCTCTTATGTGGGCCCAGGACTCCGAGCTGTGTCTTGCCATCATCGACCGGCCACGAGTGAGGAATTACTTGTCCGAGGGGATGCGGGCCGCTGCCCTTCACCATACTGAAGTGGTCAGAGAACTTGCTGCGCTTCAGGCGGTAGTGTCTTCTGCTGTGGAGTTTGCATAGGGGCACTCGCGTGATGAAACTTCCCTGGTGGAAGTTATGGATGAGCTAGTTGCCGAATTCCAGAGGCTGGCGGAGCTGTGCTCGGGGCTTGAGCATCCTGGCATGACGATCTGTGACCTACTCCTTGCACCACCACTTGGTCAGGCCTGATGGGTCAACCGTCTAGATGAGGCCGTCGGGCGCCTTGGGTTAGAGCTAGCTGCACGGTGGAGGTAGACGCTGAGTTGGAGGCCCTGCAGACTTTGGCTGCGCAAGTTTGGGACTCGGAGTTGGACGGCATCAACGGGTCCTCTTCTCTGGTAGCATCTCTGTCTATTGTGGTGAAGCTGCTCGAGGGCTAGGTCAACACCACAGTCACTAATAGAGTCTGCTAGGGGACTTGATCTAGGTTGGTTGCCACCTTGTCGCATTTCTCGGAGCTGAAAACCAAGCAGGGCCTGCCCGGGTTCGGTCGTATTGCGAACCTGACAGAAGATGAGGTGGATGCCCTCTGGGCCCATGTGAGCACGCCCTCGGACTCACTGGCGTCAAATGTTCCTCACTCGGTTGCCCGCAGCCCTCCTGACGACGCGGGGGAGTAGTAGTAATGGCAGCTTGTGTAGTCAACTTTTTGCTATTGTGTAATTACGAAAGACCTGGATGAATGAAAACAGGTTATTCACATGATCCAGACACGACCACCTCCAATTGTCCCATCTTTCTTTTAAAAAAAGGGAGAACAGGTACAAATTTTTTGGATGCTAACCTAAACTGGGTAGCCCCCGAGTGCCACGATACACGTGGGCTTGCTTGTCTGTATCATGGCACTTTTGGCCGACATGCGTACTTTCATAAATGACAAAGGAATGCATGAAAAGAGATGTTAGGGATTGGAGTTCCATAACTAATTTGCATCCCACGTGCGGTGTTGCGTCATGGCGTTGGGGTTACTACATCGAGGAAAAAAGGCCACGCCTTCTTCTCGAAATAGTGGATGTGACGGCTCACCTTCCTTGTTGCCTCGCCGCGTCGAGTGGATCTAAGTTGTTGACGCGCGGGCTCAGTATCACATCCTGAAATTTCCATTTCGGAATGTGAATCATTTTTCCAAAATAAACTCAAATTTTCTAAAGGATTTCATTTATTTTCATTTAAAATGAATTTATTTGAATTTATTTTTAATTTAAAATGAGTTTATAAAGTCAAAAGATTTATTTGGTGTTCAAAAATTCATTTATTTCGATTGTGAATATTTTCAAACAATTTATTTATTTTATTTCTCCCAAAATCATTCAAAAAGAATTTGAACCTTGCTTCGAATTTCAAAAACCTGCTTTGATTTATTTTAAATCTCTTTGTCTAGTCCTTAGTTTAAATTTCAAATATATGTTCCCAATTTCCAAAAGTTTTATTTTTGAAAAGTCCCCAAATCTTGGTTTGATTTTAACCTTAATTCAAAAGTTATTTGGAAAGGTTTGAAACTTGGATTTAGATTTTTGAATCAAATTTCGAAATCAATTCCACAGCCCAAATTCTCCTCCTCCCGATATCGGCCCAATTCCTTCTCCCAGGCCAAATGCCATCGCAGCCATTTATTCCATTTTATCGATTTTTCATTCCTGCTGGCCCATTTGGCCTTGCCAGCCCATTTGGCTCGCAGCCCACCTTGATTTTCTCCTTCTCAGCCTAGTGTCAGCCCAGCTGCGGCCACGCGCCCAAGCCCACCCGGGCATCTTCCTCCTCCAATCGAGGCAGACAGCACTGCCGCCGGTCACGCACCACCCCTCCGCCGGCCATGTGACCGCTGCGCCGCTTTCCCGTGCGCCAAGCAAAAGCCTTTCACCTCCCGACAATGCCTCCCCCACTCTCCTCTCCGCCCCACCATCTGCCCCCCTAATCACTGAAATCGGCACCATCAATGGAATCCACCCTGCCAGCCTTCATTACACGGCGCTCGAGCTCCCCTTTCGGCCCTATAAAAGGCACTGGACCATCCCATTGCACTCCTCCCCGCCCCTTGCTCCTCCCTTCCTCACTCCATGCATGACACTGATGAGCTCCATCGTTGCTGCCACAAGCTTCCTCACCGCTCAGCCAAATCCGGCGACCCCACATCAAGTCATCACCTCAAACAGGATCCCCGACGTCCACTTCACCTCCCCGACCATTGACAGAGGAAGGCCGCGCCTCAGAGCAATAGTGCACCGAGCTCCATCCACCACCACTCTTCAACGCCATCATCGGTTGGGTTTGCCGCTTCCCCGTCTCCACCAAGAACGGCACCAGAACCGCGACACCTTCCTCTCTCTTCTCCACCCTCACAGTGAGCGCTATCGGCTGTGCCACCGAGCTCCGGTGACTCCATCACCGTGCGCCTCAGCCACACCACCGTTGGTCGCTGCTGCCCCGGCTCATCTGTTCTCGTCCGTTGAATCGGGATTCAAGGGCCCAGATTTGAAGCCACGAAGGGGTATGAAATTCGGTCCACCATGGACCGAAGACCGGTCCCCATGGTCCACAGGTCCATAGACCCAATGGACCCGGTTCACAACATTTCCAATGGTGAAACAATTCCAAAATCAAGGAAAATCCCAGAGTTTTAGAAATAGCCCCTAACCTTTTTAGAAATCAACCCGACATCCATTCCATTTACAGAATTTACACCTAGGCCCCTGGTTTTCAAATTCTTCTTACAAATCAGTCCTAGTCCTTCAATTTTACATATAAACTCCTCCATTTTCTCCAAAATACACCCCAGTCCACCAAAGCCACTACAGCCTTACAAATAAACCCCTATAGCTTTCCAAATTCATATTTTAGCCCTCAGAGACTTCCAAAATTCCAATTTTGCCCTCTGAGCTTCTTTCTTCCATATCTTTTCCACCGTAACTCCGAATCTGGTGAATCGTGTGCCAAAATTCTCAGAATCACATCATCTTTCTCTTCAAGCTACTCCTATGCTTATGATTGTTGCATTTGTGTGATTATATGCTTGAGCGTTAGGAGAATTCATTCTGAAGCCGACATATGAAGACTACAAGATCAAGCATATGAAGATCTTCAAGACCAATTATATGAGAATTTCAAGATGGTATATATGAGGACTCCAATCTTTTATTTTCAAAGCAATGAGGCAAGTGTCCTTGAACATATTGCACCTGTATACTTTCATGTCTATTTTGTAGTTGTAGTATTGCATGCTTGTGTCATTGAATGCGGACCTATGTTAGGGTTTACTAGAATTGCCTTATCCTGCCTTGAAACCTCAGAGTCATTGGGTAGTTGTCATAGGTTTAGAATTGCTTAGCCTTGCATGAATTGGTCTGGGTTTGGGTAGAGTTCTGTACTGTTATTTCATGTGGTCACCCAGTTGGTTTATTCATGAGAGTTGTGAGAATCCTAGAGATTAGGATTTGG
This sequence comes from Sporobolus alterniflorus, assembly GCA_008808055.3. Lineage (NCBI taxonomy): Eukaryota > Viridiplantae > Streptophyta > Magnoliopsida > Poales > Poaceae > Sporobolus > Sporobolus alterniflorus. The sequence continues at coordinate 11,546 of VSTD030000816.1, forward strand.
GGTGACTGGAATGGGAACTGTGTCTGGTTGTAGCAAGAAGTTCGGGGCTATGATTGGTTGCAGCCAGCAACCTCTGGTTTGTTATCACACCCAAATCTAAGGACCGGTTTATGGAGCGACCACCCATGAAAACAGTACAACCATGAAGCGAATATGGGTACGGCCTGGCTCAGTATGTGGTAGAGACTAGTCTTGGTGTACCATCTGGTGGTATGGATTGTGTTGGAACTCAATCCGTCTGGTTGGAGATGCATGGGTTTGGTTGTAGCCAACACCCATAAGGCACAAGAGGGGGCCCTTGGTTGTTTGGTCGTAGCCAACACCAATGGTGAAACCTCAGTGGGTACGTTACAAGCTAGAGGAAGCCATTGAAATGCCTTGTAGTGATGTCCTAGCCTCACACCAAAGGAAGTGTGAATATGCTTGGCCTGCATGGCAAAATGGAGATATTAGTCACCTGGAAACAGGGGATGAAATCACTACTCATGGGGAATGTGTACAACCTCTACAGAGTGTAAAACTGTTATAACAACCATGCTCACGGTCAAGAGCGTCATGGACCCTCACATGATTAGTCAGGATTCTAGTTGGTTCAGGAATAGCTCGGTTGTTAGGTGTTCCAGTTGGAGCTGGAATATCCTAGTCAAACCATCCAGTTGGAGCTAGAGATTCTGTGGGGAGTTATCCAGTTGGAGCTGGAGACTCATTATCATTTTTTCACTTGGAGCTAGAATTTCTTATAGTGATATCCAGTTGGAGCTGGATATTCATTGTCGTGTTGTCCAGTTGGAGCTGGATGTTCTTTGTCGTGATGTCCAGTTGGAGCTAGATATTCGCCTAGTAAATAGGAGCATTAAGGCATAGATTTAACCACCACTTTCTACAAGTTAAACCCTAGTTAGCCTTCCTTGTTGATGACCCACATGTCATATTTCCCCCCACTTGCTGAGTAGCAACCATAAGTCTACTCAAACTTGCTTCTATCGTTGCTTTAGATTGAATCAAATGTTGCAGTCGAAATCAAGGGTATCAGCAGGATGAAGAAGAAGGAAGCAAAGCCTACCTCTTCTCCGGTTGTGCCTGTGGAGGCTCCATCTGCACTTAGATTCCACCATTGCATGATTGTAAACTTATTTCTGACCCAAGGGTCAATTTGTAAGATTTTAGTTTGTAATTTAAATGAGATATTGTATCTGTTCACCATATTGTTGCTATACGAGTGATGTGAACATTCTGGGCACACGTATAGAGGCTTTGGTTCCATTTCACAGAACCGGGGTGTGACACTCGGTCCCCACTCGCAGTGAGTGAGGCATTGTGTGGCTTGTATGGCAAAAAGGTTGAGGAGCGTAGCATGACTTACACTATCCCGGACGTGGGTTTCGAATAGCTGCTTCAGATTCCTCCTACAGTATAAATAGCGAGATGCTGAACCACTCACCTTGCTCTTTTGGTCTTTTCATGAGTTGGGACAGAGATCACCTTTCCTCACCGACGATCTTGAAGCTCTCTCTCCTCCATTACCCATGATGGCTAGTGACGGAGATCACAACAAACATCCTTGCAGCGGGGGCTCTCACCGCCAGCCGTCATCCTATCAAGCTTGGATGGATGCCTCCTCAAGTCGAGCATCACCATCGATTAGGTGGGTCTTCACTCTGTATCGGTGCTTGCCTAGGCTTGGTTCTTTTTCTTAACGCCGGTCTCCGCTTTTTGATTGATATAGGGCTCCCGACCTGTGATTGTGTTGTTCTCCTCCTTCTTCCAACATGGATTCGGCCTCCCGGTCTGTGATTTGCTCTGTGGACTCCTTGACCACTATTAGATTCAATTAGGCCATCTCAACCCTAATTCCATTCATCAAATCGTCGTCTTCGTCCATCTCTGTGAAGCATTTCTTGGCATTCCGCCTAATTTTCCTTTGTTCAAAAATGACTTTTTCTTGAAATATCATCTAAGCGCCACTAACCGCAAGGTTATCGGGGGCGTGGGTCTCCAAACCTACCCTCACGTCGGCTTCCTTGACCTTCCGATGTAGACTTCCCTTCGGGGATGGCACAGGACATGGTTCTACTGTGAGAACAATGAACCCAACCTCCCTCCTTTCGTAGGCTGACTCCCTGAATTTCAGGGGTCCTGGAGTAAAGAGCCTACTCCTCTGGAACTCCCTCTTGTAGTAGCCTTAACTAACAAGGTTAACCTCTTGAAAGAGTGAGGCCTGACCGGAGTCTGTGTGGCCGCCCACTGGCTGGCCCGCAGAGTCATCCCTATGAAGAAACAGGTTCACCCGGGCTGGGAGTACAGTGGGGTCGAAGACCCTACTCAGGAAACCAACGTGAAGATTACTCCGGAGCATCTAGTGAAGCTCCTGGAGAATATGTTCCAAGGCACCTCCAACTGGTCGACTGATGAGCAGGTACGCTCCTACCATATCGGGGTAGAAAGAGACTCGGTAAGGCGCCCTGGTTAATACTGCTTATCTTGTGTTCTTAAAATCTTACGTCTCTTTCGCCTGAATGCAGGCTCTAGACAGCTTCATCTCTCTCATTCTCGACTTCGATAGTGATATCCCAATTCCAGCTAACTTGGTCTTGGCCTGACCTCCTAGCGATGAATCAACAAGTGACCCTTCCACCGGAGCCGGTGCCAGTGCTCTAAAGACTCAAGTTGGCAAGGTAAAAGCCTCTACCAACCTGATTCCCCAAAAAAAGCTAGCAAAACCACGGGGAAATCTGCTGGTGGGATCAAAATTAGTGAACCCACGCCCAAGTTGTCATACCCCGTTCCGAGAAAAGAGGGAATGAAGCCTCCATACGTGTGCCCAGGATGTTCAAATCATATGCATGGCAACAATATGATAAACAGATGCAATGTTATAAATAAACGAGTAATATTTCTTACATAATGACCCAGGGGTCTGAAAAAGATTACATCAAAGCAGCGGAATTAACTAAGCGTAGTGCAGCTCCACAGGCTTGACTGTTGGAGA
>VSTD030000817.1:0-14533 GCA_008808055.3 Sporobolus alterniflorus
TAATGTAGCAGCGAACTGATTGACAACGTTGGTTGAATCCTCTGCAGAAATGGGTTCCAGAAGCTGGACAAGATCAAAGACGCCAACCGCCGGAGCAGGCAGCTTGAAGAGCTCACTGACAAGATGCGGGATTGCAAAAGGTTACAGATTCTCTTTTATACCCTTTCTCTACTACTTAGTAGTAGCTTTTAGCATCCTCAATCGTAGAATATGATGGCTGGATGAAACTCAAATTTGTTACTTGGCATAAGCAGTTGAGCGACACAGCGTAGCCCATGTTTAAAACAGTTCTCCTCGTGGTCATTTATGCATCATGTAGCAAATACAATACTAGCTCTGATATTACCTTTTCCAACATTTCTGCTGCTGGGTGACTACCTGCGATGGCTGCTTTTAGAATCTCAGTGATGTGATCAAGCATTAATTATCAGGATAAATGGATACCTGGCTGCTTAATTTAGATCTTGTATGGGAGCGGGTGTTCTCGAAAGTTGTATTCTCTCGATTTAACTTTCCTGAATATTAATAAGGCTTTCCCTTTTCGAAAAAAAACGAGAAGCTTCATGGTACCTGACGTTTTGCTCATTTGTGCTGTTTTCTAGGCTTATCAAAGAGTTGGATCGAGTTGCCAAAGATGAGGCAGGGCATACTGATCCAGATACCACAAAAATGGTGCATGAAAGAAAACAGTCAATGGTACTGCTGCTGAAAATTGTTAAGATACGTCGATTGATGCACATTCCTGTTCTCTTTTTTTTTTGCGAATCATGCACATTCCTGTTCTTATTCAACAATTTCTATTAACCGGAGTTTGTCTAGTTTTGCAGATCAAGGAATTGAACTCTTTTGTTGCTCTTAAGAAGCAGTGAGTTCTGACATATCTCATATTATATTTTTTTTGTTGAAAGCAGTGTGTTACACACTTTTACGTCACAAAAATCTTTCACACAAACTGAAGAATGCATCTTTAGTTTTTGTAAGGTTCCGCATAACTTACATCAAGTATCATTTGGGTTGCAGATATGCAAGTGAAAATAAGTGTGTTGATCTTTTTGATGGCCCAAGTGTTGAAGATGGCTATCCTGAAGAAAATGTCCTGTTAGCATCAAGTAAGTGGCAATGTACCAGCCCCTATAAGTGCACCAGTATGACCTCATTCACTGTCAAAAGCCAAGGGCATATTAGACAACCCCATTCCTTTTGGATGTTATTTCTCTATTGGGAGCTTAAAAAAAGTGTCTGACATTACTAGCAATGGATCTGTATAGGACTTCAAATTAGTGAATTACTGAACCATACCGTCCTTAAAAAAAACAGACATGACCAACCAGCAGTTGATGGATCAGGGAAATCAACTAATGGACGAAACTGATCAAGCTATTGCACGATCTAAACAGGTTAGTAGACTATTGTGGAAAGTTTTAATACGCGACCTATGTCTGAGCTTGTAGCATCATCTTTTCAGGGACAGTTGTTGATCTTGTGTTAGCAAGTTGTGAAGTTTGCATTTTTTTTGTGACATTAGAATGCTTAAATATTGTGATCCTGTCCCTCTCCTCCTCCCTGAATTGTAGCAATGTTTGTGCTCCTTTTTTTGCTGCAGTCAGTTATGCATATAGATATGGGTAGCCTGCTCTAAATTCATTAGCTGATGAAACTTGATAGGTCACTTTCTTGATATTGTCTGTGAAGTTTGGAATTGAGAGGCTACTAATCGTGTTCTCAGCATTTATATTCCTAAATTGTTTTAGCTTCTAAGAACAATTGTTGGAGTGAGATTTCAAGTCTTCCAATCACCGTGATCATGCCTTGTATAGAAGTGGCATGGACCACTTCTCGGTTCTGATATGCTATATGCTTTGTAGACTGTTCAAGAGACCGTCAATGTAGGTACAGAAACTGCAGCCGCTCTCAAAGCACAGGCAAGTTGCTTTTCTATAGCAGCCTGTTCTTTCCTTATGGTGTCCTATCAGTTTATAGTGACACTAATTTTGGTCATTTCCTTTAAATCATCAGACTGGGCAAATGAGCAGAGTAGTTAATGAGCTAGATTCCATCCATTTTTCTATTAAAAGGCGTCTCAATTGGTGAAAGAAATTGGCAGACAGGTTGGTACATCTCAAAGCTCTTCATTTTTGCTATTAACTCTAATCTTATTGACCGGTACTTTTATGAAACAGGTTGCAACTGATCGATGCATCATGGCTTTGCTTTTTCTCATTGTTGCTGGAGTCATAGCAGTAATAATTGTAAAGGTGAGCTCTGAGCTTCTTCAGAGATTTGCTTAGTCGACAATAACTGTTGTATCATTTAGTGCATTATTTAGTTATGGTGGTTGTTGATGAATGATGTTCATATTGTTCAATTGCCAGATTGTGAACCCACACAACAAGGTTATTCCTGACATTCCAGGCCTTGCACCACCAGTCAACAGACGGCTGTTGAGTATTGTAGAATACAAGTGAGCTCCATACATGTAAATTATTGAAGAGGCACCTTGGCAAGTTCATCTGTACTTACAATATGTAAAACACTGTTTCGATCATGTGTCATAGTGTTGTAACTCTGTGATCCTGATCTATGGGATCCATCGGTCACCTCCATCCAGTGTGTGTGCTCTTATACTTCAGGGAGGCTTCATACCTGTACACAAGTTACAACCTTTCTGAGAGTAAATATACTGTGGACATCATGTGGATTACTCTGAACAGACACATTGCTCCACCTCTGGAACTAGATAAACTGTATTATGATGTACTACTCCGTTTTGTTATTCTTGTCGTTCTGACAGGAGTTTGCAGTTGTTTCATAGGCTCTCATTGTCCGAAACGACAACATTTAGAGATCGGAGGGAGTAATTTTTAGTATCATTGTGATTTGAAGATGCAGTTGTGTTTAACAAAGACTTGGAATTGAAGAATTTTCACTTGAAATTTATGACCGCATTTAGGTACCTTGGACTAGCTCTCTAGACATGTAATCTTCTGAATTTCTGTTCTTTTTTCCGAGAACACGCTTAAGCGTGTATTACATTAAGCAGGAATTCTGAAATTATATTCTAACATCCAGATTGGGTTGGAAGCAATTTTCAACTCGTCAAATGCACGTGACTTGTAGTCCTATTTTTGTTTATTTTGTAGGTTACAAGCAACAGCATATACAACTGTAATAAATGTAATCAGAAGTTGAGATGGACTGTATCTCCACCTCCACCCATGTTAGTAGGGTTCGGCATAATTCATCGAGATGAACAAGCAAATTTGAAGGCAGAATTGTCACCAATGTTGGCGGCTAGCTCACTCATCATCGATCATTGTCCTCGCTGGAACCCATGAGCCCTTGTCGCAATCTCCACTGCATCCCCCTAGTTTAATCAGTGCCACACCAAACCTTTTAATTAGCAGTGGTGCCAAGACTGGAAGTCAAACTGTCGGCATGTTGTTTGACCACTTTCGCCTGTAATTGCAGCACTAATAGCACTAATCTTTTTCATTAAACAAGCAATATGGCGAGTGTTGCAAGCTAGGAGGAGTCTCATCTCACGCACCACGGAAAGGGACGCTTCTGGTACGTGTGAACTCATATTTTTGGTTGGCAACGAAAGGTCTGGATCTGTTTTATTACATGAAAGAAGAGTAGCCGGTATTCGTCGGTTGGGGATTTCATTGTTCGCATTTTAAATCAAATGAATTTTGACCGATTTTTATTAAATTTTATCAAATTCAACCGGTTTTTTTTAACAGACGGGATCGGAGGGGGCTGATTTTTTTAGTCTCCACCGGTTTTTTGAACCCTGCAAGCAGGTCATGCAGGTGGATGGAAGGGGCGCATGAATGTGAATTGTCTGGCTCTCCAACCCAGAGGAGTGATCAGATTGGATTGGTTTGAATGAGTTTTCAACTGCCAGCCAGCTGATAGATGATTCTTCCATGCGCGCAACTTGCAGAGCAACAAGACAATTAAATTGCCCACTGAAGAATGGAGGAATGCAGACCCGAGCGCAATGTGCAGTCACAGGAAAGATCCAGCCTGGATCGATTTCAGTTAAAAAAATGCAGAATTGTACTAATTCGATCCCCATCTCAGGATCCAGGAACGTTCTTCCTGGAGCCGTCGCGATAGTTCAGCGCGGATACGTAAGCTGCTCGTGCCGCCAAGGTCATCGAGAATTGAATTCTGTCGATCCGTATAGCTAGGCAAGGTTCTTTCCACGTCGTCACATCGACATCTCCTCACCGCGTCACGCCATAGACCATTTGTCTGATATGGATTGACCCCTGCATTTTATTTGCCCGGTTTGATCTGAATCCGGCAAATCAGTATCGTTTGCACCGTAAATTATTCAATATTCTCATACCTGATCGAACGTACGAGTCTTGGTTGATGGAGGCTTCCTAATGGATGTACTAGTATCTGTTTTCCAAACCCAATTCAAGGCAGCGCCATTGAACCCGGAGAAATGAACAGATTTGGCGGAACCACCAGCAGTGGAGTGGAGCTTTGGAATTGGACCGGCACAAAAGAAGAACGAAAGAAATTAAAGATGCCTTTTTTAATTCGTCTCTTCTACCGAGCAGCACATACCTTTTTCTTAAAAAAGTGTAGAAGCACAGGCATGGCATTTCTTCACCCACTGAAGACTTTTTTCCTTCTTTTTTGGTGCAGAATATCTCATCATCCCTCATGTTCTCTACAACTGAGATGTTAACAGAGGATGTTTTCAGAAGAGCTTTTATGTTATCTCATCATTTTTACAGGACTCATTCCGCAATTTGAGTTGTGCACAGTAGAATTGGGTACTCGTCGAAGATGAGCAAGTCCAATGGATGCTCCATCTCCCGATCTATTCTCCACGGCGTCGAGGAACGAGAGGCGGCTGACGAGCGTACCGCCGCACCCCCGCTCCGTAGCCACCCCCACGAAGAGCAGCAAGGGCTTCAGCCACCGCGCTGCCGTCGAGTTGGTCACCCTCGTTGAGGTCTTCGTCGCTGACGCTACTGGTGGCGAGAGCTTGGGGCTCTGGATCCGACAAAGGAGAAAAGGGGGGAGCGGCGTTGCAAAGAGGAGCAGGGGTCATGATGGAGGAGACAGCTCGGTGGGGATACGTGAGAGAGAGAGGAGGAGCGCAGTGAGAGAGAAGAGTCACGTAGCGAGAATGAGTGCCGCTGACGTGCGCTCCATTCCTATGTCAGATGGGAGGCGTGATAAAAAATAAAGACTCAATCAGTATTTCACTGGAGAAGGTTTTATATCAGTGTCATATAAACCATCCATTAGAGATAGTACCTTACATGAACTTGGTAGGAGGAAACCTCACAGTCCAAAGGCATAAAAAAAAGTGTGAACTGAGTTAACATTGCCGTGAGAAAACCGTGTGGCGTGGATATCTTGGCAGTCCACGCGAGCACGTCATTCTCCACAACACCACACGAGTCACTCACCACTTCCGGTCTTCGTCGTCTTGGTATTTTAAGCAAGAACACGAAACACGTGATCCTGTGTGCTCACTTGCCGGTTGGGTTTGTTTTCGTCAAAATCCATTTTCAGTTCTATCCTACACCCGGGCAGGTCGCCGCTTCCTCCCTTTCACTTGCTCTGCTTCCTTCTTCTTGGAGCTATTTACTGGTACAGCGATCGATTCTCCCGTCTCCTTCCCCTTTCTTGATGGCATAAATTTCCATGCTCCGCCTTAACCAGTGGTTCAATCTTGTAATTTGTGGTCCGAATCAGATGGGGTGCTTCGCCTTCAAGAGCGGCAAGAACAGGTCCAAGAAACAGAAGCCGGTCGCCTCGCCCGCCAAGACGCCGCCGCCGTCGGACTCCAGCGGACAAAATAAGGGCAAGGCGGCGTCGTCGTCGTCCACACCGACCAGGAGCATACAGGAGCTGTCGGAGGAGAGGGGCGCGCAGCGGCTGCGGGTGTTCGACCTGGACGAGCTCCGCAGCGCCACCAACGGGTTCAGCCGCGCGCTCAAGCTCGGCGAGGGTGGCTTCGGCTCCGTCTACCGCGCCTTCTTCCGATCCGCCGCCGGCGGCCGCGTCGTCCTCGCCGTCAAGCGACTCAACCAGCGCAGCCAGCAGGTCAGTCGTAGTTTGCTTGCCTCGACCCCGTCTTCCCTCCTCTGTTACATTTGGGCTCAATCTCTTTGCCATGCCGTGCCCAGTTTGTTCATCAGAAAGTTTTGATTTCCTCCCCTCATACCCATTGATACAGAGGGATTAGTTTTACTCAATCAAAGTAGCAACTCTGCGGTCACCTACTGTCTGTAACAAGGTTCGTTCGAGTAGATTTGCAACTCATTTAGTTACCAAAAACCAGAATATTGGCCCAGCAAATCGGACAAGGACACCCACTGGTGTCAACTTCAGTGACAATCATAGGAGCCACGTGAATGATACTGTAGTCATCAAGCCAGCATCGCAAGTCAACCTATTATATTAAATCATACGAATCAGCGTGACGTTATAAACAACATGATGGAATATACGCGTGCACAAGGAAAACATTTTTCAATCGTTGAGCTTTATTTGTCCGTCAAGAAATACCATGCTTCATTTTCCTTTGTTACACATGAGCCTTTCCTTTGAACCTGGTTCCAGGGACACAAGCAGTGGCTTGCTGAAGTCCAATTCCTGGGCGTCCTCGAGCACGCCAACCTGGTAAAGCTCATCGGCTACTGCGCAGTGGATTCAGGAGCAGCGACGCACAGGCTGCTGGTCTACGAGTTCATGCCCAACAAGACCTTGGACGACCACCTGTTCAACCGAGCCCACCCTCCTCTCTCGTGGAGAATGAGGCTTCAGATCATGGTCGGAGCTGGGCGGGGGCTCGATTATCTCCATGAAGGGGTGCCAGAAGTCCAGGTTGTTCTGTTTGTCTCTGGAAAATTATCATCAAGTTTGCACCTGCATCTCTGAAAACTCTGAACCTTCTTTCTTCAGAGAGTGCGTCTGAAACTCTGGCCTGAAATCAAAACATGTTTTAGCTAGCTGCACTCGTGTGTTGAATCATAGGAGACCTGATCTCTGAATGTTGAACTGAACCCAACAAGGTCTGATCGACGGTCTTCTGGCCCGGCAGGTGATCTACAGGGATTTTAAAGCGTCCAACGTCCTTCTGGACGCTGAATTCAAGCCAAAACTGTCAGACTTTGGCCTGGCGAGGGAGGGGCCAACCGAAGGCAAAACGCACGTGTCCACGGCGGTAAGCACACGACCGATCACTAGCATTTGGTAAATCTGGTAAAAAAAAAGGTTTCTTTCAACGCATCTGGCTGATTTGATGGCATGGCATGGCAGGTGGTTGGCACGCAGGGGTACGCGGCGCCTGACTACATCGAGACGGGCCACCTGACGGTGAAGAGCGACGTGTGGAGCTTCGGCGTGGTGCTGTACGAGATCCTGACGGGCCGGCGGTCGCTGGAGCGCAGCCGGCCGGCGGAGGAGCAGAAGCTGCTGGCCTGGGTCCGCCGCCACCCGCCGGACAGCCAGAGCTTCAGGACGATCATGGACCCGCGGCTGGGCGGCCGGTACCCGCTCCACGCCGCGCGCGAGGTGGCCAGGCTCGCCGACCGGTGCCTCGTCAAGAAGCCCAAGGAGCGGCCGGCGATGAGAGACGTCGTCGAGGAGCTCGAACGGGTTCTGCAGATGGAGCCTACAAGAAAGGAGGAGACGCCGTCGCCGTCGCCGTCGGTCAATGAGAGGTGACGGCGATCGTCCAGTCACTCCCTTGTCCTCTGAGTTTTTTTTTTGCTGCTGCTGTGTGTGTGGACATAAACGCATTATTATAAAATTCCTTTTTTATATAAAAAAGTCAGATTTCATTTTTTTCTAGAAAATGAAAAACATTGTTCTTTTCGATACCAACCGTAATTTCTCAGCAGTACATGGCACCTCGACGGCGTGCCAACTGCCAAGCCAGTCAAACAATCGGCCTAGGGACTGTGGAGGCCCAACCAGCCCATGGGCCGTATACTGCTACGACTCCAACCCAACAAGCAAACCCCTCCTCCTCGTCGGCGGCGGCCGCAGCAGTCCCCTCCTAATCTGCCGCGCCGGCGAAGTTGGTCCGCCGATTTCCCTCCCTCTCCCGAGAATCGCTTCTGTTGGGCGGAGCAGAGCGGAGAGCTTCCCGCGGTCGCTTCTGTGGGCGTCGCACAACAAACTGCGGTGAGATCGATAAGCGGCTGGCCAAACTACTAGCCCTCCAGAATCAATCTCAGTGAACGATGCAGGCGAAGAAGCTAACGTTGCTGCAAACAGTAGCAGCCATAGGAGTCTTCTCGGCCGTATCCTGCTGGTATGATAACAACCTTATGAGGATATAGTCTTGAATTCCCTCCCCCTTCAGATTTTAGATCTCACATACCTCCTGTGCTTCAGGTATGGCTTCATGTTTGGGAGGGAATTAGCACGCCGCGAGCTTGGTGGGATCATAGATGACCTCCGTAACAATAGGCCCACCGATAACTCAACCGGTTCATCTGAACCCGATGCTCACTCCAAACCGTAGTATGGTATGCTATTTTTTTAAACTCCTTTTATAAAGAGCATAAAATATTTTTTCCTTGTGCTAAATATGGCCACTTTTATATTGTGGGTTTGGTACGAGATTTTTTTTTATAATAGAGTACTGTTACTTATTACCGTAATGGTATACAGCTTTAACATAACATCTACTCTCTCCGTTTCTTCATCATAGTAAACACGCACAGTTGGACACTTATACCAATGTAAGCTTCATTGCTGTATACAACATGATATATGTGGTGTAAACACATTGTTTCGTGGTAATGGTTAAGAATGAGAGAAAGTTCAGTCCATGTCCACAGAAAAAAAATCTTATAGTTCACCCATTGCCCAGTTTTGAAACATTGACAAGTTTACTGAAACATTGCCTAATCGGGGTTCAGTCAGCTATGCTTGGTGATCAGCTAGAATTTGGTAAAAAGTAAAAGTGGACTTTGTTGACAGTGTCAAATGCATGGAAAATTACATTTCTACTAAACAGTGTTGTTAGTTCATACATGGGAATGGTTTATTTAGGAACCGGGAGCCTAAGATCTGAAATACTCAAGCTTTCAACATGTATGGTAACCAAAGATCCAAAGTGGCTGCTGCTGTTGAGCATTGATACATTTAGTGGTTGCCCAATGAGTGTCCTAGTCCAAGAAAGTCCTAAGGGCTTTTGATGTTCATCATGCTAGGTTCTGTTCAGTCGTATTCACATCACCATGATGTTGTTGTCAGAGGTATCCAATAGATTAGGTGACTAAGAAGGCTTAACATAGACGCATGTGTGATTTCCCCCCTTCTCTATATTTTATTTACAGATCCAGCTACGCAGTGATGAGAACAAGGGGATGCAATATATTGATTAAAAGGATAGCTCTTAAAAGAGTTAATCAAGGAGGAGGATTGCCATAGGTAGATTGGCTCACTTAGTTTGGTAGGTTTCCTTTTCACTGAGTCTGCTTGTTGATTGACAGAAATAAATGCTGGTATCATTGCATCTATGATGTCAATACCTTTTCGCTCCCTGAATAACAATGATTCACATTAGCCATCAATTATATCAGGATTACCAATGCATTGGACTACTGATATTTGTTCAGGTTCTTTCCATACGAACTAGTGAGCTCTTACGAATACATCTTCTGAGTAACATAGAATATGTGCCACCATGTTGTGCCTTTTCATTTCCTTTGTGAAACTATGCTACTATAGCAACCTAACCTTACGCTCTTCAGTATAAATATGTAACAAATCATCTGTAGGTTGAGAGATCATGGAAACATAAGCTGTCCTTTTTCTTTTTTTCTGTATCTTTTCAGCAGATACCTTTGAAATGAACTGTTCCTCTCAGCATCTTGGATAATTCATAATTTGATTAGCTGCACTTTTTGAACAAATTCGGACTACTGGACTTCCCTGAAAGCTACCAGTGTGACTGACCATATTGGACAGGAACCGTCAGAATAGGATTAGATTGCTACAGTGTAGAGTGTTCTTGTGTTCGTTTCTCGCCTTTTGCTTTATGCTATTGATGTGTTTTGAATCAATCTGAATATGCCATAGAACCAAATAGTTCGGAAAATCTTTCACATAAACATGAGTATCCTCTCGCACTTCTTTCCCTAAGCATTCTGCAAAGAGATATGCATGCATCTAAAAATAGGATACGGGTATTCTATATCTTCAGTCTGGGCTCAAATCCTATTGTATGCTAACTTAAAAGTTTTAAGTAGGATCCTTGCTGAACTTCCGTTTTCAGAGAAGAGATGAGGAGACTAAATGTAAAACATGTAACTCCTCCAGTCCTCCGTGGAGCACTATTGAAAGTTCAGAACGTGACTGTTACCAAATTGAGGGCTCTTATATGTGCACTAGTGAAACCTTCCGCACCTTGGATAATTGAATTATTTTATTAGTTGTACTTTTTGAACCATCCTGGATGAGTGGATTGGTGGTGTCTATCGCCATCTTTAATCGTGTTGGACAGTACTAAAACAAGTTCAGAATAGAATTTGATTACTACAGGGTAGAGCAGCCTTGTGTTCATTCCTACTCTTCTTCCTCTGTTATAAATATTTGTTCTACCACATTGGAAACTTTTGCACGTAATATGATGATTCCCTTTCACACCTTTTGTTAACTATACTCGTGAGTTGAAATCATGTATGTAAAAGTTTGGGAAATTGCAAGTGGGATCATAGTTGAAGTTTTGTCTGTAGAGAAGGGAAATTGGGAGTAGGCCCTGTTTGGCACAGTTTATTTCATAGCTTCTTCATAAAAATAAGCAGTAGCCATACCAAACATTAGATTTCTGCACAACTTATTAGGTTAGCTGCTTCTCAAAATGAACTAAAAGTAAAAAATAAGCACAAGTTGTTTTTAACAGCTTTTTAGATAAACTATAACAGGACCTATGAAGATTGTAGAACCTGCAGCTCCTCCACAAAGCGTCTGTAGAAATATGGAGCCCAGCCAACCCAAGATAAATACAATTCATTGGAAGAAGTTAGAATAAAGAGCACACTGCTATCAAGTAGAGGAATCCCTTCTTTTCCAGCTGTCTTTCTATTTATCACATGATGTGCACCCTCACTCCTCTCCTTTGGAAGCATCTGTTCCAAGCTCCATAGGCCCTCCTGTCCTCGTCATGGCGGTGGGCAAGGTCAGGAAGGGAGGGCCCCATGATTTGCTCCTCTTGCAGTCACACTCCAGGTTTTGGAATACCTGCAGTGTCGTAGGTTTATTCGCATGTTAAGTTGTTTACGTCACAAAATAAAAATAAAAGAAAGTTTAGCCCTGAAGCATCTATGATTATGACGGATTCTCGTACATTGTATCTAATTGATTGAAGGCCTCGTATAATTATATCTGGTTGTCATTTATGTACTATTGTCCAGCGTTCATTGGATCCGCTCATCATCAGTGGCTAGAATCTCTTCGAGTCCATTAATTGATTTTGTTTGGATTGCGTGTGACTGATCTGTAAATTTGGAAAACAAAGAACAATAGAAATAGAAACAAAAACCTATGGGTGTTTTTGGGTTTCTGTGATAGATACTGCCACTTGCTCATCTAGATGACTGCTATGTGCTCACAAGATTCCACAGCGATCGTACTGGTCAAAAGTGTGGGTAATTGCTGTGAACGATGATGTATCATAATGCTGACAGCCAAATCAATGAGAAATTAGTATCTTCGTGGCCGTGGTAAAAAACTGGACCGATGTGCTGCCAGAGAGTGATGTCAAAGGAAAGAAAAAAGTGCGGACTGGTTAGTTTGCTTTCCTGTGTGAACCTCTCCTGGCGATAATGTTTAGCAGGGAACTATGAATTGATGAATAGACGGCCTCCAAAACGAGTCATCTACGGAAAGTAAACCGAGAGGGCATCAAAAGCGAAGATGTTCAATTTGATAGGGGCAGGCTGAAACCTTGCAGCATAAGCCCTGGCAAAAAGCCAAGCTGTACAGTTGATTTAGGATGAAGGTCCCTGCCAAGGAGTTAATGAAGGAGCCCATGCCGTGCCTTGAGTTATGTTTGTTTTATTTAAAATACTAGTTTAAATATACAAAATTATAAATCATGTTTTGATTTTCTTTAGTGATAAAATAAATTATAATAAATATATAACGATTATTTAATAAGAGGAATGGTCAATCCTATTCTCTAGTCTAGAGAAAAAATAAATAAAAATCAGACACCCACTGGTCACTGCACATCATAATACCTTTTAAATTTGTACACCACAAAGCTCCATCCGATTATTCCAGGCCTATCTACACTGGTGTAGGAGTACTCTACTGCTGCTCATCACCTCTCTCATCTCCTAGAAGAACAACAGGTCATGAAAGATTAACAGTACTACATGCCGAGCATCGTGGGTTTGCTGTGCCGCCGATTGCAACCTATCAGATCGATCACCCTGCACCACGGAAGGCCGAGAAATTAAGTGGTTAACTAGCTGGCGGTGACAGGAGGATTGCGCGCCGCGAGGTTGGCGATGGTCGGCCGGCGGCGCATCACCGGCGCCTCCTCCCTCTGCTGCGAGGACGGCGGCGGCGGCGTGCGCAGGAGGTGGTGGCGTCGCGCCACCGCCTGGAGCGCCTCGTCCATGTCCGCCTGGTCCTCCCTGCAGTCCTCGCTGCAGAACGCCGAGTCTCCTCTGCGCAATCACGTGTACGGGCGCGCAGATGAGCATCACAAGTTGATGTTGATTACTGTACAAGACAAAGTGAGATGGTACTTGTACATGAAGATGTCGCGGTTGCGGTCGATGGTCTTCTTGCAGAGGAAGCAGGAGTCGAGGTAGTGGAGCCGACGACAGTACTCCATGGCGCCCGCGCCACCGTCGCGAGGCTGCTTCACCCTGAAGAACCTGGACCCCACCTTCACGTACCACTCCTCCTCCTCCATCACCGGCGCCGCCGCGGCTGTCGTCGTCGTCTCTTGCATGCTTCCGGCGGGGATGAAGTACAGCAAAAGCAAGAAGCAGCCAGCCCCTCCCTTTCTTTAGTTTGTTGGTAGACGGATCTGGCCTCCAAGGGAGGGAGAAGCTGGTTATATAAGCACGCGTGTGTCCGGCTTTTGTCTGCACACTGCAACTTTGATTCGTCGTGTGTGCAGTAGGCCGGAGGTCTGCGTCGCAAAACCATGGGTGGTAGGGTATCCTGTTGGCTGGGTTGTTGTTGGGAGGATTAATAATGTATATATACCAGCTGAGCAGCAGCAAATACTGTACTTGATATATGTCTCGATTTACATTAATCAAACCCATCCATCCGTCGTTTCAAGGCATCGATAATCATTTCATTATCAATTAGTACACTGTTCTGATCATGCATGTCTGTTAAGCCCCCAGGGAAAGAATCATTTTGTACTAACCTGAAAACGTGTTACATTACATGACGCTGCTAGCTTGTCCCTGAAAACGGGCCGGTAGTGGCTACTGTAAAAACGATTGAATTTGAATAGTAGTACTAGTGCTAGTCCGGACAGGCCGGCTCTGACTGGATCTGTCCAGCTGCAGCTGTGCACCCTTATCAGTGTTACAATACAAATTCATGTGGCCACTTTATATAGGAGGTAGAAATTGTCCTCCACCAGCAACTGTCGTTGTGGTCGGTGTCAGACACCAACCATCACGTTCTCCACCGAATCCTCGTATGTATAAAAGTAAGAAATGAATGAATAAACATGATATAAGTTTATTTGATCTTTGTCTCACTTTGTCTCTCAATCTTTACTCTCAACACGTTATCAGCACTGTCATATGAGCGTACAAAGAGAGATTGAAGATAGAAGATTAAGTTCTCGGGTAAGATGACAGGGAATGGACTTACCGATCTTGTTCTGGTCCTTCTGCATGTGGTTGCTGCCCCACGCCACCGCCGTCGCAATCATCGTGAAGGATGGCGCCACCGCCGCCAGATCCTTGCCCCTGCATCGCCATTGCAACTGTTGTCTTCGACCGCGCCACCACCCCGTGTGTTAGAGAGGCCCCATCCCCTTCCCCTGACTGGCCAGCTTACTGGCCGATGAAACCCTCGGACCCTGATGACTCTCCGTGGAGTCACCGGGTGGTGCCGTGTGCCGTCCACGGTTGGGCTTGCCCTAACCGAGTTGCACCGACCTAAGGGGCTTCGTCATCGGGCAATCAGCAGGAGGAGGAGGGAAGAGAAGAAGAAGCCAACGAGTGTCGAATCACGGTAGTCACCAACCCCGTTGGGGGTGTCAGCAGTCCACCGGACGGCACTCATCACCATTGGTCCAAGGGGCCGACCCCAAGGACCACTAGCGCCTCAGACAGAGCCATCACCGACCTCGCCGACCCTTGCCACACCTCCACCACCACCGTCGTCGGCGCTCCCATCCACCAAAGCAGGCATGTTGAGCTCCGGTACGCCGCATGATCTATTGAGTCCGTGCGACAACAAGTTACTCCGACGGTTCGCCTGGTTCATCGTCCCATCCAACAAAGGCCGTGCGCTCGGGTCTTGGGACTCGACGGCCGGGCCAAGCCGC
>VSTD030000818.1:0-14532 GCA_008808055.3 Sporobolus alterniflorus
TTCTTCTCTTGGTTTGTGGTTGATGAGTTCATTGCCAAAGGGGGAGAATATGGGCACAAAGTTGGTGGAACTCTTTGCTAACCGGGTGGTTGAGAGAAGAAACATGATAAATGACTATCTAAGGGGGGGGCTTGCATTGAGAGTGTTAGGGGGAGTAGATTTCAAGGGGAGTGTTAATTTTGAACTTTTGTGCCGATTTTGAGCTTTTCTTAGCTCTTCTTTGCCATTTTGCTTGGCTTTGCCGCTTTTTATGCTGTTTGCTGGCTTTTGTGGTTTTTCTTCTTCTAGATGACCTTCTTCAGTTTGTCTTGGCTTTTTTGATCTTCTAGCTGTGCTTCATGGGATCTTGGATTCGAACTTCAAACTTTGTGCTTTTGTTGTCAATGGACTCATTAAGGGGGAGATTGAGAAACCAACTGGTCAGTTCCTTGGTTTGATTGTGATGAGTCATTAACTTGGTGAGGTTTGAATTCGAATCCGGGATAGTTTCGTTTTATTTTTCTTTTATCTTTATTTCATTTAGAGAATCATATTTGCTTGTCTCGTGGTGTGCAGGTGGCAGGTGCGGTAAGACGTGCAGTGACGAGGATCGTGGCAGGAGTAGGTGACCTAGTGCAGAGGACTAAGGATGGTCGCACAGGTCGGGTACTCGGTAGCCGGGTGATCGAGAGGTCGGGTGCGCCATGTGTAGTCTGCACCGTGCACGTGGAGATGAAGAGCCCGGGTTTCTTGATTGAGCCTTAAAACCAAGGTCGACGGTTTGTCAGTGGTTTGGCCTCAAAACCACTGTGACGGTTTCTCGTCGGTTTGGGCCTCAAAACCGATGGCGACGGTTTGTGTGTGGTTTGGCCTCAAAACCACTCAGACGGTTTTCACCGGTTTGGCCTCAAAACCGGCGGTGACAATTTCTAATGGTTTAGCCTCAAAACCTATTGCAATGGTTTCTGACGGTTTAGCCTCAAAACCTGCTGTGACTGTTTCTGGTGGTTTGGCATCAAAACCTGCTGCAACGGTTTTCTTCAGTTTGGCCTCAAAACTAGTGGTGACGATTTCTCCCAGTTTAGCCTCAAAACCGGCGGTCGATTTCTTGGTTGAGTCTCAAAACCAAGGTGGTGGAGGATTTCCCGGTTTGGTTCTCAAAACTGGCAGCTCTGCTTTGGTGATTTGGGCCTAAAAATCACCGCGACAATTTCTTGGTTTGGGCCTCAAAACCAAGCAGGCTTCGGTTTGTCGGATGTGCTACAAAACTGACGGAGGGACGTCGGCGCGGGACACGCATCGAGATCTAGCGGCTTGTTTCGCGGGGAAGCAAGTCTGGCTAGGGTTTCCCAGTCTGGTCTAAAGACTGGCGGAGGCGTGACAGCGGGTTTTTACACGTGGCACCATCGTGGAGATTGCGTCGGATGCAAGATGAAGACGGATGGGTCGATTCGACGGGCTACATCAGACCCGGCTACCCTATCTTTGTCATTTTCAATGTATTAAGTCGTAAGGGCATAGTAGTCATTTATCCTTTTGCTTAGGCCTATATATAGGACCCTAGAGAGGATGGAGCTCTTTACCACTTCTCAATTTCATTTTCAAGGTCATAGAGTAGAAGTGAACCAATAACCTAGTTTTCATTCCACTCAAAAATGAGGGAGGGAGGGCGGTGACATCCGTGGTTGTATAGATCTTGTTTGAATTTTAATAGAAAATTCGTCCTTTTATATTTTCTAGACCTGAGATTTTATTCTGTTCATGGTGGATGTTTCTGTCTCGATTCCAGTTTCCAGGTGCCAAGGTATTTCTGATGCTCAGATCCGTAATCGTCTGGATTGGCCTGACTTAGTTCCGTTCCTTGTGCTGTATTCCGCGTCCAGTTCCAGCTTTGGGTCAGGTATCAAGTTTTGCTTGAGATTTTCAGTGTCCGCGCCTAGGTCCAAGCTCGGTGTGTGGGCTCGATCTGTGCACTTCTGGTCTGATTTTCCCTTAGCTGTTTTTGGGTTCATCGTTTCGACAGTTGGGCACCGGTCAGACCCCGTGGCCCTTCTCCACTCGAGATTTTCGCGCGTACTTGAGTTGTCCACCAGCTCGTTCGTGTGCACCCGTGCTCGATGCTTCGTCCCTAGCTACTGAGTTGCTTTTAGGCCCCGCGGGAAGGTTCGCTCATTGGTCTGCCACTCGTGACTCACTCTCCTGAGCTCGGTGGGGGTGTGGTTTCCATTCTGCCCTGTCTCCCGATTCCAAGCATTGAACATGCTGCCTTTTTTCCCGTCAAGCTGAATTGGCACCCAGACCAACTTGGGTTCTTCGTTTCTGCACCAAAGCTTGAGCTTGCTTCTACATGGTCATCTTCAGTCACTTCCGAACAGCCACTGCTCTGGTTGATTAGGTTCTGCCTTCAAATCTTGATTGCATGGATTGTTGCAGGGTGAACCCGGTATGATTCTTGAGCCGCCGAATCAAAGGGCTTAAGGTTTTCTAGTCTAACTTAAACTCAAACCGCATTCTCTATTTCACACACACAAGATGTTCGTTGAAATGACTAAGAGGACTTGAATTGATTTTTGGTCCGGTTTTTATCGTCATAGTCTTACACGTGTCTTGTCTTGCATCAATTGTTGTCTTTCACTGTGTTTCTCTAGTTCCTAACCCTGTTTCGAGGGTCGATAGCTTGACTATAGCTATGCACTCTTGACCAAGTTAGAAGAGAGGGATGTTGGATCGAATTCGAGATATAGGCCAAGCTCCTCTGAGAAATTTTGATTGGCTCCCATTCACCCCCCCCCCTCTGGTTGCCTTCTCTAGTCCTTCAGAAACCAAGTGGTTTGTGTCTTGATTTCTATGTGTGATGAGTAACTGACTTGTTCTAGTTTGAATTTGAAATCAGAGCATTTTGGTTGAACTAACCCATATTGAGTAATTCGGTGTGTAGAAACTTGTTTGCTTGTCTCGTGATGTGTAGGTGGCGAATGCGATATGGCGAGCAACGGTGAGGATCGAGCCAAGAGTAGGAGACTTGGTGTGGATGATCGGGGATGATCAGGCACAAGTTAGGTACTCGGTGGTCGGATGATCGGGAAGTCGGATGACATCATGCGTGATCCATATCATACACGTTGAGGGGACAAGAAGCGCGGGTTTCCCGGCTTAGCCTCAAAACTGATGGCGATAGTTTGTCAGTGGTTTGGCCTCAAAATCACTGCGATGGTTCATTTGAGCCTCAAAATCACCGCGACGGTCTCTTGGTTTAGGCCTCAAAACCAAGTGGGAGGAGGTTTATCGGTTTGCACCTCAATTGATGAGCGGATGAAAACGGTGTGAGGACATGCGTCGACATCCGATGGCTTGCTTCATCGTGAAGCAAGTCGGGCCAAGATTTCCCAATGTTGTCTCAATATTGGTGAAGGAGCGACGGCGGGTGGTGCACATGACATCATCGCGGAGGTCGCGTGGAAGTGAAGAAAAAAATGATCAGTTCGATGGCGTCGAATGCGACGCAGTGAAAGTCAGACCAAACTACCCTTGGTTGTTGTGAGAGGCAAAAAAATGATCAATTTTGTCTCAAAATTTTTATTTTAGCCCATAGGGGCATTCTAATCTTTCGGTTTTTACTATAAATAGAATCATAGGGTTGTTGTGGGAGGTATCCCTCTCCCACCCCTTGGCTTTAGATCTTCATTTTTACAAGGTATGGTGTGTGCTCCATGTCCTAGAGAAGATAGAAGAGAAGTGAGAGATCTCCCTAATCTTCTAATGAGTGAGAGATGTTTGGGTGGTTTACACACCATATAAACTCTTGATTTACTTCAATATAGCTATTTTTTGTTGAATCATCTCATATCTTGAGCTGCAATGTTTTCTATTTTCACGATTTTTGGAGGTATTTTTGGCCCGATTTTTTACTTCATGATTTGAGCAGTTTTTCTTAAATTTCTTTTATGGATTTGGGTGCTAGGACGAGCCTCATCATTTACCTCCAACCTAGGAGTGAATCCATGGCTCTAGCCCCTTCAATTTCATGGATCTCTCCTCGTTATCCCAAAACCTAGGTTTTTCAGTTCATCCAAAATCGGAAGGGTAATTATTGGATTTGGGAAAAACCTCTTTTGAGAACTTGTTCCTTATGTTCAGGTGACCCCTGTATCTAAGTTTCATCCAATTTGGTGTCCTATAGCTCAAGAATCAAACTTAGCAAGAAAGGGGAGAAAATTGTATTTCCAGAGACCTCCCAGCAAATAATGTTTGGTCCCACCGAACAATGTCCGACTTGACCCAGACAATGTCTGACTTGTAGTTTGAGTTTCCAGATACCTCCAGTCGGACAATGTCTGATTTTACCGAACAATGTCTGTCTGACAGTTTTAGCCCGACATTCATTCACTCTTTTGATCGTATTTTGCTAACCGAGTGCCCGTTTGATCCCATTCTTCTTCCGTTGGCTTCTTAACTTTATTGGGATCATTTTTATCATATTGGTTTGTATTTTTCATCACTTTCTTTCAAGGGTTTTTGCTTGGGGTTTTAAACATGGGACATAGGCCGGGTTCTTGCAAAAGAATTTTGTTAGGCTCCCGTTCAACCCCCCCCCCCATAGGTCACCTCCTCGGTCCTTCAATTTTTGTATTCAATCAGGAGTTCTTTATATATTTTTTCCTTTATGTACATGCATATATTCAAGCCTCCAGTCCTTATATGAATACAAGTGCTATTAACATATATATATATAGCTATTGTCCATGACTCCCTCATTCCAACAACGTGTACAGTAATCAATAATGTAAATCTCGTGTACCAGTTTGCTAATAATAAAGTCAGCTTGTGTCGAAGTGGTTTTGCGACACTTCCACCGGAGCCACTACAGCAGTAGCCCGCTGTGGTTCTTTTGTGGGGAAGGTCTTTAGCCTCTTGGTTGTTAGCTCTAGGTGAACGTGGTGGACACGATGATTTACGTGGTTTTGGCTGCCTAAGCGTAATACCCTACGTCCACGGGAGAACTGAGTTGTATTGTGCTCCATCCTGTCTTACCTAAGTCTTTCCTTTTTTTGACCCTTTGAAAGTGGCGTCTACCCGGGCCTTTTATAGATTAAGGTCAGGTAGTTTATAATGAGCCCCAAGGCCCGACAGGTGGCCCCGGGGGTAGGTGGACCCTATACTGCATCTAGGGCCCTAATGGCTAGGAGTAGTTAATGATGTCTTGCACGGCATCAGCAGTGTGGAGTCGTCCTATCTCCTCACCCTGCTATACTGAACATGGTCAGCTGGGCCTGCATTGAACTATTGAACTGAATTGTAGCGGCATGTTCGCACGTGTTGCAGGCACCTCGGTAACACACGACCATGTTTTGGACACAAACGAGCCCAGCTGCGTGCCTGGGGCAACTAGGTCTTTCTTTATTCCTGTGATCCACAGCCTGCTGGGGGTCATGGGTATGTGGCAGCATCGGAGCTCTCCGCTCGGGGAGGTGAGGTTGGGGCCACGTGGTAGCGCCAGAGCCCACCTCGGTAGGGAGGTGAGGTCCGGAGCTGAGGAACACGTGGTAGCGTCGGAGCTCTCCTCTCGGGGAGGCAGAGCCCAGAGCCATGGGACACGTGGCAGCGCCGGAGCCCACCTCGATAGGGAGGCGAGGCCCAGAGCTGAGGAACACGTGATAGCACCATAGCTCAACTCAGCAAGGAGGCGAGGCCCGGGGCCACGGACCAAGTGGCAGCACTGGAGCTCACCTCAGCAAGGAGGTGAGGTCCAGGGCCGCGGGACATGTGGTGGCTCCATAGCCCACCTCTACAGGAAGGTGTGGTCCGAAGCTACAGCCTGCGTGGCAGCACGTGGATGCATGGCTTGCTCCTTGTCTTGATTTAGAGCTTGTATGCGGGGGTACCCGGTCTTCAGAGTGCCGACAGAGGCCCCTGGGCTCACCTCGAGAGAGGCTGTGAAACCGCAAGTGGGGCCAATTTTTTGGTGCCCCGCTCAGTTATCTTGATCTAAACGTCGACGCCATGCTGCCTGGAGGTGCCGGAGCTGAAGTTCCAGGAGCGCCCACCATCAACATGAAAACATCAATGATGGGCCCCTGGGAGGTGCCGGATCTGAAGGTCCAGGAGCGCCCACCATCAACGTGAAAATGTTAACGTCGGGCCCCCGGGAGGTGCCGGAGCTGAAGGTCAGAGAGCGCCCACCATCAACATGAAAATGTCGACGACGGGCCCCCGGGAGTTGCTGGAGCTGAAGGTCCGGGAGCGCCCACCATCAACGTGAAAACGTGGACATCGGGCCCCCGGGAGGAGCCGGAGTTGAAGGTCCGGGAGCGCCCACCATCAATGTGAAAATGTCGACGACGGGCTCCCAGGAGGTGCTGGAGCTGAATGTTCAGGAGCGCCCACCATCAATGTGAAAATATCGACGATGGGCCCCCGGGAGATGCCGGAGCTGAAGGTCCGGGAGCGCCCACCATCAACATGAAAATGTCAACAATGGGCCCCTGGGAGGTGCCGGAGCTGAAGGTCCGTGAGCGTCCACCATCAATGTGAAAACGTTGACGTCGGGCCCCCGGGAGGTGCCAGAGCTGAAGGTCCGGGAGCGCCCATCATCAACGTGAAAACGTCAACGTCGGGCCCCGGGAGGTGCCAGAGCTGAAGGTCCGAGAGTGCCCACCATCAACGTGAAAACGTAAACGATGGGCCCCTGGGAGGTGCTGAAGCTGAAGGTCCGGGAGTGCCACATTGATGACGGGCCCCCAGGAGGTGCTGGAGCTGAAGGTCCGGGAGCGCCCACCACCAATGTGAAAATGTCGACGGCAGGCTCCCGAGAGGTGCCGGAGCTGAAGATCCGGGAGCGCAGCGCCTGCGGAGCCCACCCCTCGAGCAGGGCGGTAAATGGTTGTAGAAACGTAGGGACAAATGATCAAAGAGTAGTTAGAACACATTTCACCCTTAGTCAGGTTGGGCACTTCAACTGACGCTTTTCTTGGGGCCTGGACATGCCGTAAGGCCAGACCGAGGCATAGCGACCCACCGCTGATGGTGAGGGAGGCACCCAGGGAGCCAACCCATTCAACGGATACGTAGGCTTAGCCTAAAGCACGCTCAGGGTACAGAACCAGGCAGAGGCAAGGCGATCCACCGTCGGTGGCTAAACGGGGGCCCCATAGGGAGAACTTCCTCAGGACGCGTTAGGGGTTTAGCTGCGTCTGGGGTTAACTTACTCAGTTACATGGTCTAGAAACGCTACGAACAATTAACCACCAGGCCTCTAATGAAAAGGGCACAGTGTCCTACAGCAGCCCAACTTAGTGAACAGCTTGGCGCAGATCAATCCTTTCAAGCATAAAAAGGGAGCAAAATTCCACTAAAAAGTAAGGTAAAAACCCGGATGTGAAAAAGAAAGGAACAGAGATACAGAATCAGGTAGCCCAAACTCAAAATATGGCATCACATAGGAGAAGATAGGCCATAAATGAAGGCAACGACCCACTGCTAGAGAGCTGCTGAGGAGCGAAGCCCGTTCAGGCCTCATTGAGGTTTAACTGCTTCGGACCTATTTTTATACACTATGCTAACCGGAGAACATGGGAGGCATGCCCGATTGAATGTATGGAAACCTTAGGTAACATATACGGGAACGGATCCAGACATGTCACCCAAAGGGTAAAACTTACAGAGACACTCAACTGAGAGAGCTTGTTCATTCCATCACGGTTGAGCAACTGTCGGAGCACGAACTCACATGTGGGACTGAACCCGCATGGGAGTGCGGAGAAGGTGAAGCTGTTGATGAACAGCAGCCACCTAGAGCCTCAAGTTGTGAAGCTGCCACGTCATCGTGGGGACGATGACTCGGAGTAGTAGAAATCTTGCTTCCCGAGAAACACCAAGCCCCCCTACCTGGCGCGCCAAATGTCGAAGTGGTTTTGCGACACTTCCACCAGAGCCGCTATAGCAACAGCCTGCTGTGGTTCTTTTGTGGGGAAGGTCTTTAGCCTCTTCGTTGGTAGCTCTAGGTGAACACGGTGGACACGATGATTTACGTGGTTCAGGCCGCCTGAGCGTAATACCCTACGTCCATGGGAGAACTGAGTTATATTGTGCTAAAGCCTATCTTGCCTGAGTTTTTCCTTTTTTCGACCCCTTAAAAGTGGCGTCTACCCGGGCCTTTTATACCTTAAGGTCGGGTAGTTTACAATGAGCCCTCAAGGCCCGACAGGTGGCCCCGGGGGTAGGTGGACCCCATACTGCATCTAGGGCCCTAATGGCTAAGAGTAGCTAATAATGTCTTGCACGGCGTCAGCAGCGTGGAGTCATCCTGTCTCCTCACCCTGCTATACTGAACATAGTCAGCGTTGTGGTGCCGTTCTGTCGGGTCGTATCACCACTGTAACCATGTCCAGGAGTGGTCAGCTGCGCCTACGTTACACTATTGAACCGAACTGTAGCGGTTTGTCTACACGTCTTGCAGGCGCCTAGATAACACACGACCGTGCTTCGAACACAAGCGAGCCCAGCTGCGTGCCTGGGGCAGCTAGGCCTTTCTTTATTCCTATGGTCTACAGCCCGCTGGGGGCCGTGGGTATGTGGCAGCACCGGAACTCTCCGCTCGGGGAGGCGAGGCCGGGGCAACATGGCAGCGTCGGAGCCCACCTCGGTAGGGAGGCAAGGTCCAGAGCTGAGGAACACGTGGCAGCACCGGAGCTCTCCTCTCGAAGAGGCAGAGCCTAGAGCCATGGGACACGTGGCAGCGCCGGAGCCCACCTCGACAGGGAGGCGGGGTCCGGAGCTGATGAACACGTGGCAGCGCTAGAGCTCAACTCAGTAAGGAGGCGAGGCCCGGAGCCACCAGCCACGTGGCAGCACCGAAGCTCACCTCAGCAAGGATGTGTGATCTGAAGCTACAACTTACGTGGCAGCGCGTGGATGCACGTCGTACTCCTTATCTTGACTTAGAACTTGTATACAAGGTAACCGGTCTTCAAGATGTCAACAGCTTGCCCGATATAATCTCTGCTGCTTCCTCTATTTACTAACTAGTTTAAGGCGCAAGACTCCTACGTGGCACTACTTACCTTATTTACATGCATCAGTCGTTCCTTTTCAAACGAATACGAAAGTGACGATATCGGTCTCTTCCAGCAGTTGTCAGTATTTGCACGAAAATGCTTTGAACCTGTCATCACATTACTAGGAAAAAGGTTTTTACAAGCAGACCTAAATGGGTTTTTACAAACAGGAACCGATTAGAGCGCTTGTAAAAATCATTATTTGTCCACTGTAGAAATCGGTTTCTACAAACGGTTGTTTTAAGTGGACCGCTTGTAAAAACTTATTTTTTATATTTTTAATAAAATATATAGGATGAAATAATATTTTGACCCGAGGTACACCTTTCAAGGGGACGTATCCTGATTCCTGACATTGAATCCGATTTGGTTGCAATTTTTCGCGTACTCAACGCTTTTGGTGATCCGAACCCACAACCTCTTCCTCGCGTGATACAACCGTAGCATCTCACCTGTTGATGCTACCTGTGATTCTTTTTTTCGATCGATGCTACTTGTGATTCTTGGATACGTCATCGTTTTAACAATAAATCATTATTTTTGAAGAGGGAAACAATGAAGAGGGAGTTTGTTTTTTTTCTGAACTTAGGAATTTAGTTAGAGGGGTAAGTTTTTCTTGAAATTGGACTGCTTCACAAGGTCACCCAGGAGGTACCTTTATTGGAGTTAGACAGGGAGACTTAGATAAAGTAGAGATGGATGAAGAAAAATTATTCTCAAGTGTTAAGATTAGAAATAGTGGAGATGAGTTCTATTGGGAGATTATAAATGTGTATGGGCCTATGAAGCACAAGCTGAAGAGGCAATTCCTGAAAGAGCTATACAGGAAAATAAAAAACACAGAGATTCCTATGTTGGTAGGGGGAATTTTAATATGATAAGATATGTGCATGAAAAAAATAATGGATCTAAGTACACTATATGGATGGATATGTTTAATAGTTTTATTAATGATATTGCTCTTATTGAAATTATTAGAGGGGTAGCAGATTTACATGGACCAATAAACAGAATAATCCCATAAGGAGTGTGTTGGATAGGATATTTGTCCCCAAAGAATGGGAGCAGAAATATCCAAAAGTCAAGTTGATGACCCTAATTAGAGTGGGCTCTAACCACTGTCCTCTGCGGTTAGATGATGATACTGGAAAGGACCAATTTAAGAGAGGGTTCAGATTTGAAACAACATGGCTTTCTCAAGGGGGATTCAAGAAAAATTTAGCTTAGAAGTGGCCAATAGAAGAGGTGAAAGGGTACAAGATTTTTGAAAAAAAGATGAAAAAAGAACTTAGGCAGTAGAGTAAAGGTATGGGAGCTAATCTAGATGGAGAAATCAAAAGAAAGACAGCCAAAGTACTGAGGAATATTAAGTGGTTGGATGACAAAGCTGAAGCCATGGACTTAGATGAAAGTGGTTGGAGACTAAGGTATGAGCTAGAGAGGGAACCGGAAGAGATCTACACTTATAAAGAAAGTATTTGGCAGAAAAGATGCAGTGAAAGGTGGATACTTCAGGGGATGCTAATGCAGGTCTTTTCCATAGTGTGGCAAATGGGAGAAGAAGAAAATGTACCATACATTCTTTAGAAATAGAGGGGGTGAAATCTCTGAAACAACTGATCTGAGAAAACACAGAGGAGTATTATAAACAGTTGTTTGGAAGAGAAGAAAGACGGAGTTTAAGATTGGATAGAGAGTTTTGGGATACAGAGGGCTCTTTGTCTGCAGATGAAGCTGCCACACTGGTAGAGCCTTTCACAGAGAAGGAAATAAAAGAGGCTCTAGATGATATGAAACCAAACAATGCCCCTGGCCTAGATGGACACCCTGTGGAATTTTGTAAGTATTTCTAGGAACATGTAAGAGAGCCTTTATTAGAGATGTTTGAAAAGTTGTACAATGGGGAACTGAACTTGAGCAGGATGAATTATGGTCTAATATCCTTGATCCCTAAACTCAAAGAAGCTAACAATATCAAACAATCCAGGCATGTATGCCTCCTTGGAGTTGATTATAAAGTGTTTACTAAGGTTTTGACTATGAGGTTGACTGCAATGGCTGACTCTATAATAAGTAAGACGCAAACAACCTTCTTGCCAGAGAGAAATATATTAGAGGGGGCCATTAAAATGGATAGAGTGGGTGCAGCTTGTTTTTGTAGGACGAAAATTAAAACCCGCTTGTTTTTCCTAAAAACCGCTCTCATTCCCCTCTTCTCTGTTAAATCTAGAAATGCACACGGATCCCCTTGCCCCTTTCTTTGTCTCCTCTGCCCAAATTGAATCAATTGTGCAACCGAAAATCAGCAGACGGGCAGATCGGTAGGCGGCAAGAGCTTCTCCCATCTCCCTCCAACTCTGGCGCAGGGAGGATTGAAGAGAGGCATTTGTTGATTTGATTAACCTGTTGTGTGTTTGGTCGTGCTGCAGGTACCGAATGTCGGAGCAGTCGATCCCCAAGGAGGGCGGCATAACAGATCATCAATGATGAGCTGATGCTGGACGGGAACCCGCGGCTGAACCTGGCATCATTCATCACCACATGGATGGAGCCCGAGTGCGACAAGCTCATCCAGGCCTCCCCGTCAACAAGAACTACGTGGACATGGTAAATCGATAAGAACTGTGCTGTCGTCACCATTTATCGAAGAAACCGAATGGTAAATCGAGCTGATCGATCAATTTATCATGATTTCGTTTGGTTTTCAAATTTTTCCTCAAATTTTGAAAATCGAATTTTAAACTGAATTTCGACCGATATTTATGGTTTTCGCAAAGTTCATAGAAATCGGTGACCACCGGTTTTTGCACCCATATCGATATTTCAATCTTTGGATGAGTAACAACTGATTCTTCGATGGCCCGTCACATCATGATTCAAGCCAGAGCACATGGACTTCGCTTCAACCTCCAATCCAACCTCCTCGGTGACACAGAGTGATAGAACTTTGTCTCTGGACCTCTTTCGAGTCTGAGATTGAGGTTAGGTTGTCTCCAAAAGCTCCCGTAAAAGAGCCCACAACCAAAAAAAGGGGAGCGGAGCGGCACTGTAGCCGCTCCAGCAGCTCCACAATGGAGTCTAAAAAAAGAGGAGGGGTGGTCGGAGCACCCTTCCCTCTATATTCTCTCTCTTCTCCGTTTCCTCTCACGTGCGCGAAACGTAGTACGCGGCAACAGGGACGGTGACAAGGTGGATGAAGAGGCAACGCAGAGGAGCTCCGATGGATAGCGGCTTCAGGCGAGGATTAACGGAAAGTGGAGAGGGAGGCGAACCTTTTGGGGGGGAGGGGGTCCCGACTCCGAGCTCTCACCGGCGATGGACAGTGGCAAGCTCCGGCCTCACCCCGATGCGGAGGACGCGCTCAGGTTGCGACCAATCAAGATCCCGAGAGAGCTTCTCGGGCAGGTCCGAAACTGGGCTAAAGCACCACTTAGAACTGGGCTACGGCACCACTTGGGAACGCCTTGGTGGCAGCAGCACCACGCATCTATCAGGAATGGGAGGGAGCAGCACCACTCGGGGCCTCGTGCCAAGGAAACCGAAGACCAAACTTTTTTACCGGGAACGAATGCGGAAGCTACTGAAGATTAGTGGGTGTTTGGAAACAAAGTATTTTTAAGGTTTTGAGACAAAACATTGGTATTGAAGAATATCATGGTATTTTTTCCAAAGAGGTGTTTGGCAAACATGTAAAAAACTTTGTTTTGAATATCATGGTTTGCTAGATACCATAGTATTTTTGGAGTATTTGAAACTCTACTCAAATCCAAAGTTTTTATAGCAATGACTAGTTTTTTGTACATATCTACTAAATACCATGATTTAAAATAATTTGTCTCTAAACATGTATTGGTGGATTGATATAAAAATACCATGATATACCATTGTTATGTCATAATATTCAAATATCATAGTATTTAAATACTTTACCCCTAAACAGACCCTTAGATTTTTCTAGGAGCACAATGTGCTGCGTCCCACCACTGTCTTCGCTTTTTTTTCCGGATGCGGAGCGGGGACAGGCTTACGCTCCATCGCCAAATCTAGGCAATCTTTGCAGATTTTTTTCCCCATTCCTAGGGCCGACTCTGCAAATTTGTAAAATTCAGACTCCAGTACGAATCCACTTCGGTGGTAGCCGAGATCCCTCCAAGCGAACATGGCCGCTTCCCTTGTTCCAGGCGGAAGTTCGTGGTGATGGGCTGTTAGCTTCTCAAAATGAAAAAAAAAACACATCGATAAATCTACGTGTTTAAGAAAAGAAAGCGCGTTTTTTTGTTACCGTGTTTACCAGGCTAATGGTAAATCGATAAATCTGTCCCTGACGAGGCAGTGATTTCTCTCAGGCACGGACCTCAGGGTAGCAATCGAACATGCGCAAGACAAACTAATGTTGTCATGTTCAAAAATTGTCTAGATATTTTGTGTTCCTTTGTGTATAATTATGAAACCTCAATTCTGATGAAATAAAGGGAAAATAATGCTCACAATTAAACAAATTAATACAAAACTGAGAGGGTCAAGTAACAAAGAGTGATTTTTTTTAGAGAAACGACATTTTTATGGCGGCCTTGTTTGGAATGGGGGCTAGAACCCCCGCCGGCCCGAGCGCGTGCATGCGCCTTCACCATGGGGCCACAGGCCCATCCGCTAGGAAGACTGATTTTTAATAGGGTCAAATAAGGAATTCTCTCTAGGTTTTTTTTAGTTCTGTGATGACACTTTTTCTTTTGAAATCATCCTGTGACACTGATCCTAAAGTATGACGACATCCCTGGTCGGTAGGGTGAAATGGCCCTCCGGTGGCACAAGCTAGCTACGAACGGCAGATACACAAATTGTGCATGCAAATGGCAGCGCCCTGCAGCTGTAGTTTAGGGGGATTGAAATGTAGAATCTTTTTTGCGAGCTGAGCGAAAATTGAACTGATTTGTACAGACTTCATGTGTTCTAAAAGGAGACCTAATAATTGTACATACATGCGCCAACGAGTTCATATAGCCAAAGAGACGAAGCATGTTCAAATTGTGCTCAAGACCATTCGTGTGGGGCATTATTTGGGAGAGGGAGAGAAAAAGCTTGCAGTTAAGCGCCCGTACATCTGTGGGTACTGAACCATATGCATCTACTGTACTGATGATTGACCGTTGCCCCCAGGAAAAGGTGCAAATCTAGCCAGCTGTGCACGATGCCTCCGATGATGATTAGCAAAAGCGGGACGAACACTGCACATTCGAAACGTGAGACCTGTTTTTTCCCCCTTGAGGACACTGAACTGATCGAACATGCAAAACTTGCTGTAACTTGCAAGCGGGTCCAAAGTTAACAAGTAGGACTAGCTAGTCGTCCTCTTGCAAAACATGACACGACCAGTCGACTGCATATGCGCAGGTTAGCATCACTCACAAAGCATACTTATCATGCATGCAAAAAACGGGACGAGAAAAAGAAGATAAAGGGACGAGCGGGGGAGTGATGAAGAAATAGTAAGGGTTAATCC
>VSTD030000819.1:0-14531 GCA_008808055.3 Sporobolus alterniflorus
CCAGTCGCCCTTCCCGAGCTTCTCAAGGCCTGCCAGGAACCGCCGGTGTTCGTCCTCGGTCCATGGAACCCCTGGTGTAAATAACATCCAGAAAACACGAGCTGAAATTTTTGATGCTATGCCATATAAGCTGCAAGATCTTATTGAGGCTCTGAAAGTAAACGATTGGGACATACGAGGCATCTAGAAAGCTCTGAAACAGCATCCTTAATAAGATTCAGTCAGTCATGCAAGAGTTGGGAAAACAAAACAGGGCACTGCATGTCTCCTGTCCGACAGAAAATTGACCACGAGAAATACTCCTATGTGAAGTAACGAACTTGTCGAGAACTCGCCATGTTAATTAACTCACCCTTCTTCCTCTCCTGAGCCCTGCCCATGAGCCCGTCCGAGAGGTACCCGTTTGTTATCTTCTCGGCGGTCTCGTCCACCGAAACAAGCGACGACGACGACGACGCGGACGGCGAGGAGCTGGAGGCACCGGCGGCAAGCGCAGCCGCGCAGTACGCGGACGCCGGAGATGACAGGCACTCCATGCTGAAACACTTCTTCATGGGAGTGGGAGAAGAGCCTACGTGCAGCTGCACGCCGAACAGCCTCACGACGCCGGGGTCGCTCTCCATACTCCGGTGCCCGCCGCCGCACGTTCTCGAGTTGTGTCCATTGTTCCCACAGCTAGAGCACTTCCTAGCCATGAGGGCAGGGAGGTGGACGGCACAAGAAACAAGGAATAATTCTGTGGAGTCGAGATAAGATGTTGTGAGGATGTTGCATCTGGGGGGCTCTTAATAATATGAGTGAAAGATGTGGCAGGGGAGGGATTAGCGAATTGCTAGGGAGAGCACACATGTACCTGTTCAGGGGAAGATATCTTGTTCTCCCAGTCTTTATGTGCTCCCATATTAAAAAATTATACCAAAAGTTTATAAAAAAATAATAAAAAATATGAGTAGATAGTTCATATCACCTTCTATCAACCTGCAAAGTTTTAGATTTAACAAATACATATATAAGGCATAATAAAAAAGACAAATCAGTGTATAAACACTAATAGATTTCAGGTCACAAATAAACGGTTGTAACTCAGAATTTTCTCCTTTTATTGCACCTTACACAAATATTTGTTTCATCTCTAATTTTGCAGGATTTTAGATGATGACATAAACTATCCACTCATATTTTTATTAAATTTTTAATAAATTTTTTCTCTACATCGCATCACCATTTATTGAGATTAGTTATCATTATCTGGATTTGTGCTTCCCCTAGTTTTATATTGTTTGTACTTGAAGGTGTGCATCTGCTGATGGTGCTCTGCTTCAAGGTAGGTAGATTACAGTTTCTGGGCTACTGCTTTTTCTGGTGCTAATAACTGTACCATTATTCTTCTTTTGTTTCCTCCCAAGAAGCTTAGTACAAATTGGTTCCTCCAATATGAGATGCTACAAAATCTGTAGATAAGTACATGATTGAACAGGCAAGACAATTTTGCTAGCCCATTAAAATCAACAAGTAGTTGTCCTTTGCACAACTAACATAATAAAAAAATTACTAACTGTATGACAATACCTCTCATCCTAACCTATATAATACAAAATAATAATTCAACAACTGGGTACCATACATATCTCAACCTAATCTATAATAAAACAAGATTCAGTTCTAACTCATGAGAAACATGAAAGATACTAGTCGTCTGCTCAGTTTTGACTAGAATATCCGAGTTCAACAGTAAGAACACTGATGAAGAGATCGACTGCGGTAGAATGTGATAAATAGAAAGGAATACAGAGTGGTTGATGTTGGTGAAGATATCATATATATTTCTTCCGATTCTGTTGTAACATGGGCCAATAACATTGGCCAAATAAGAAGCCCCTGCTGTGGAGGCAAGCATACTTGTCAATGCTAGGTGCCAAGGTACAAGAACGCTGGAGAAAAGGTCGTAACCATAACAACCACAAAAGGGATATATGAAGTACTTTGTACCTTCTAGATTTACCTTAACTACTTACCATGTAATATTTTTGTTAACAATGACTTCATGAGATAAAAGTATTTTTCTTCTTCTCTTACATCTTATTTGCATTATACCTTCAGATGACTTAAAATATGCAGTGTCGTGTCTGCACTAAACTCCAACTGTCGGTAGTGGCATTATCCTGTGTGCTCTTATGGACTCCATTCTTACTTTTAATATTTTACTCAGTAGACCCAAATACCAGGTCTCTCTTTAGTGTTTGATTGATTGTAAGTTGAGTAGTGTTTCTTTTTAGTTCACACCAATCCAAAGTAGATTAAAGAAAGTTGCAAAAGGTGTGTCTCATTAACTTAGCAAACTTGCTTGCATCTAAAAAGGTTATCTGATGAGTAGATACATCCTAACCAAATCCTTTGCTTACTTTTACGGGCCAAGCCCGTCGTTGTCTTCTCTAACCATTGCATTTCTTTAACATGTTTGGAATCTCCACTTGCATGCTTTGTTCATCTCTCGGTTTCTCGTGGCATCATGCATATGCTACGCTACCCTACTGAAAGTGAAACCTTCCAATGATTCGAAGTAGCACAAGCAGTAGTACTCGAACTAACTTGGATTGTTAGGTGGTATTAGGCAGAGTCGACGTTACTGAAAAGAACACTGTATGGAACAAAACTTCCTTGCAGTCTATTGGTGTACTTCACCACTACAATAATCCCTCCGTTTTTAAATTGTTTTTGATGTATTTTCTTTGTGAAGTGTTTGATGCTCCGTTCAATGGAGAGAAACGAGCAGGTTGAGCAAACAATTCAACGTGAAATCTCTTGTAATTGTCACCACCACCCAGTTGGCGGCTTCAGCCTGATAGTTTGAATCGTTACTGAGTCATCATTCTGTGGGCCTTGGGCCTGAGCAGGAGAATGCGGCAGCCCATCGACTGGCGATACAAAAGGGGCGAGAGAAGGAGAGAATGAAACAGAGTTTATTATGACAGTTATGCTCTGATCCTCGAACCCCTGCTTCTCTTCTCAACCCCTTTGTTGTTCTTAAACATTATGAGAACTTGTATTGTGAATTGAGAAATACTAAAGATTGTCCCATTTTCTGGAGAGATTGTGTGCTTTTTCCGCTGTTCTTACATTGGTATCAGATTCAGCCGTCGCCGTTGCTTGCAGTGCTCTGAATTCGTTCTGTAAAATCCTTAAGGGTGATTCGAGTTGTTTGCACAACTCTGCAATCAGTTCTTGAGTTGGTTCGATTCAGAGAGTAGCGGCACGACGAGTCGATCCAAGGAGTGCTAGGTGATCAATGATATGACTGAGTCGGAGAAGGCTTTGCTGGAGGCGGTCGCCAAGTTGTTAGAGAAGATCGATTCCTATGATAAGAGGATTGTGTCGCTAGGATCAAATATCTCGAAGGTCCAATCCCAGTTGGATCTATCGATGCGGTCCATTCAGGCCTTGCAGAAGGAGCAGATTATCTTGGTGAAGGCGGTTCATGGTTTTGCATCCTCAAGTGGCATCATCGGTCCTGCGCCAGTGCTAGTGGGTGTTGAGTCCTCCGCTCAAGCATCGCATGGTCCACCTCCTCCTCATGTTGCTGCTGGTAACAACAATCATCTTCCCCCTCCTGTTACAGCACATGATCAGGGGCTTGGGGATGTTGATCATAGAAGGCACTGGATGCTG
This sequence comes from Sporobolus alterniflorus, assembly GCA_008808055.3. NCBI lineage: Eukaryota > Viridiplantae > Streptophyta > Magnoliopsida > Poales > Poaceae > Sporobolus > Sporobolus alterniflorus. The sequence goes on from VSTD030000819.1 coordinate 3,667, forward strand.
AAAATGAATTTTCCTAAGTTTGATGCTACATATGTCCATATTTGGTTGGATAAGTGCATTGCTTATTTCCAGTTGTATGCTATACCTGCTAATTTTAGGGTGACTGCTGCTTCTTTACACATGATTGGTGAAGCGTCTCATTGGTTTCAAACATATAAGTTGTCTATGGGTAACCTTAATTGGGAAGCTTTTGCTGTTGCTGTGTCTCATGAGTTTGAGGTGAATGCTCATAGAATGAAAACCATGGAATTACTGAAATTGAGACAAACTGGGTCAGTGGAAGAGTACAAAGACCAGTTTGATCAGTTAGTATATCACATTATGCTGTATGATAACAACATCAGTGAGACTATGATGGTCTCCCATTTCTTGTTGGGTTTGAAAGCAGAGCTACAACATTCAGTGGAGATGCATTTACCTGCCATAGTGTCCCAGGCAGCAACACTTGCAGCAGTTTAGGAGCATCTCTCTGATCAGTCTAGGGCTCAGTTCAGGAAATGGCTTGTTACCAAAACAGAGGCTAAAGCCAACAATAGCTCTTCTAAAGTGTGGAAAGCTAGGCAGTTAAAAGAGTTCAGAAGAGCCAACAATCTTTGTTTCAAATGTGAGGAGAAGTATACTCCAGCTCACAAATGTAGTAATCCTGCTGGTACAATCAATCTCATAGATGAGACTGCTATGGATGGTGGCACATTTCTTTCTGATGAGATTCTGGAGGCACTGGAGACACCACAGATGTTTCTGATGGAGGATGATTGTTATCTGTCCTTGCATGCATTATCAGGACAACCAAAACAGAAATCTATTCAGCTCAGAGCTTTGGTGAAGAATCAGACCTTGGTCATTTTACTGGACTCTGGCAGCTCCCATACATTTCTCAACAAAGCTTTGGCACAGAAACTGCAGTTGGCAATATCCCCTACTGCACCTATGGCTGTTAAGGTTGCTAATGGGGCATCTCTGTCTTGTTCACTTGAAGTGAGACAATTTGAATGGTGGATACAAGGACACGCATTTCAGTTGGATGCTAAACTCTTGGAAATTGGTGCTTATGACCTAGTTCTAGGTATGGATTGGCTAGAGAGGTTTAGACCAATGATGTGTGATTGGTTGGAAAAGTGGATAGAGTTCCAATATAATGGTAAACTTATCCGGTTGCAAGGAATTAAACCTTCATCTCCAGCTGAATTGTAGGAAGTGTCCATGGAACAGTTGCTAAAATGGGACAAAGGCAATGATTTATGGGCTGCTGTGATGGTGGAGCCTTCCTAAAAATCACAGACCTTAGTAGACAGTTACTTTCGGCAGGGTATTCCTGATCAGATTAAGTCACTAATTCATGAGTTTGACAGCATCTTTCAGGAACCCTCTGTATTACCCCCATCCAGATGTTATGATCATACCATCACATTATTACCTGATGCTGCTCTAGTTAATTCTAGTCCTTATAGATACTCACCAGAGCAAAAAAATGAGATTGAAAGGCAGGTGTTTGCAATGATACAAGCCGGGATTGTTATCCCTAGTCTTAGCCCTTTTGCTTCACCTGTGTTATTGGCGAAGAAGAAAGATAACACTTGGAGGTTTTGCATAGACTATAGAAAGTTGAACAGTGTAACTATCAAGAACAAGTTTCTCTTCCCTATCATTGATGAGCTGTTAGATGAGATAGTTGGAGCTAAATACTTCACTACAATTGATTTGGCTTTAGGATTTCATCAGATAAGAATGCATCCAGGAGATGAGGCAAAAACAGCTTTCAAAACCCACCATGGTCACTTTCAGTTCATAGTTATGCCTTTTGGCTTAACAAACGCCCCTGCAACGTTCCAATGCCTAATGAATGCCATATTTGGAAAATACATGAGAAAGTTTGTTCTCATTTTCATGGATGATATCTTGGTATTCAGCTCTTCCTTGGAGGAACACTTGGAGCACTTGAGGCTGGTGTTTCAGACCTTGAAAGACAATCAACTATTTCTGAAATTCAAGAAGTGCACATTAGCTCAGCATCAGATATCCTACCTAGGCCACATAATTTCTGCTGATGGTGTAGCTACTGACCCTGCTGAGACTGATGCCATGATCCATTAGACCGTTCCTCATAATTTTACTGAGCTAAGAGGATTCTTGGGGCTCACATGATACTATAGAAAATTTGTTCAGAATTATGGAATCATAACAAGACCTCTAAGTAATCTGTTACACCACAAACATTTTTCTTGGACAGATTCTGCTCAAGCAGCCTTTGATCAGCTCAAGTCTGCTATGACTTCTACCCCTGTGTTGGCATTCCCTGATTTTTCCAAAGTGTTCACTATCGAAACTGATGCATGTGAAACTGGCATTGGAGCAGTATTAACTCAGGAAGGACACCCAATTGCCTATTTTAGCAAAGGTCTTAGCATTGCAAACCAAAAGTTGTCCACAAATGAAAAAGAATTTCTAGCAGTTTTAATGGTAGTGGATAAGTGGAGGAGCTATCTCTTAAGGAAACAGTTCATTATCAAGATTGATCATTAGAGTTTATGTCATTTGCAAGATCAGACCCTCTCCACTGACTTGCAAAAGAAGGCAATGAGAAAACTAGGTGGGCTTCAATTCAAGTTTGCATATAAAAAGGGTGCTGATAATAATGTAGTTGATGCCCTCTCAAGAGTGGGATTACATTTCAATGCTATCTCTGCTATTGTTCCAGTATGGGTTCAAGAAGTAGTAAATTCCTATCATAATGATGCTGATGCTCTGGCCTTATTGCAAGAATTAGCTATTTCTAGCTCCAATGCACAGGGATACACTCTAGATGATGGTGTCATTCAATACAAAACAAAGATCTGGGTGGGAGCTAATTCTGCATTGCAGACCAAATTGATATCCTCTTTCTATGCATCAGCTCTAGGTGGGCATTTAGGAATCCAACCAACTTACCAAAGACTCAAGAAAATGTTCCACTGGCAGGGCATGAAACCGTCTGTTGAATCCTTTGTCAAACGATGTGGAGTGTGTCAACAGGCCAAGCATGAACTTTGTAAGTATCCAGGATTATTGCAGCCTCTACCTGTTCCTCAGCACTCATGGTCTGACATTTCTATGGATTTTATTGAGGGGCTTCCATTGTCCAATGGTTATTCTGTTATCTTGGTGGTTGATGACAAATTCACCAAATATAGCCACTTCATTCCAGTCAGACATCCATTTTCTGCAGCCTCAATTGCCTCATTATTTTTGGATAACATTGTCAAGTTGCATGGAGTTACTAGTGCATTTTGGACTAAATTGTTTAAACTTCTCAAGATTGATCTCAAGCTCAGCTCAACTTACCACCCATAAACAGATGGGCAAACTGAATGTGTTAATCAATATCTTGAAATGTTCCTGAGGTGTTCTATTCAAGCCACTCTAAAACAATGGGCAAGGTGGTTGTCCTTGGAAGAGTTGTGGTATAACACATCTTTTCATTCCTTACTGAATTGTTCACCTTTCAAGGCCTTGTATGCTGTTGATCCAACACCTAGTTTTGTTCCAACTTTGAAGATGTCTGATCATCAGGAAGTATCTGAAATTCTAAAAGAAAGGCAGCTATTTATTGAATTACTAAGAGAACAGTTAGCTAAAGCCCAGAATAGAATGAAGTTCTTTGCAGATTCTAATAGAACCGAACACTCATTTGCAGTGGGAGATTAGGTCTTGCTAAAGTTACAGCCTCATGTTCAGCATTCAATGGTAAACCGTCCTTATCCAAAGCTAGCGTATAAGTACTTTGGTCCATACAAGATATATAAAAAGATTGGTTCTGTGGCATATAAGTTGATCCTGCCAGCGGGAAATCAAATTCATCCAGTCTTTCATGTCTCTCAATTGATGGAATTCATTCCTGAGTAGTCTCCAGTATCGGCTTCCTTGCTTGTTATTCCTGCGCTGGATGTGAAAGATATAGTGCCTGAGAAGATCCTGGAGCGTCGGTTGGTGAAAAAGGTTAATGTGGCGGTGACCCAAGTACTAGTTCTGTGGATGGGTTTGCCTAATACAGTAGCTACCTGGGAGGATTACGAGGTGCTGAGACATTGGTTTGCGTCTGCACTAGCCTGGGGACATGCTGTTTCTTCGGAGGGGGTATTGTCACCACCACCCAGTTGGTGGCTTCAACCTGATGGTTTGAATCGTTACTGGGTCATCATTTTGTGGGCCTTGGGCCTGAGCGGGAGAATGCGACAGCCCATCGGCTGGTGATACAAAAGGGGTGAGAGAAGGAGAGAATGAAACAGAAAGTTTGTTATGACAGTTATGCTCTAATCCTTGAACCCCTGTTTCTCTTCTCAACCCCCTTGTTGTTCTTAAACATTCTGATAACCTGTATTGTGAATTGAGAAATACTGAAGCTTGTCCCATTTACTGGAGAGATTGTGTGCTTTTTCTATTGTTCTTATAGTAATCTTTATTGTCGGATGGAAGGGGAGGCACATAATCATATTAGCTAAGTAAGCCATCCATTTGGTAACATCGATTTGCCACCAACACCAACCTTGTTTCTCCTAAAGTTTCAGAGACACAACAGTGTTGATCCTCCCATTGCCAGTGACCACACATGAAAAAAGGGATGATGTAGGGGCAAGGCAGGAGGGGCATCTATATCCAATTCTGATGGGGTGTGGGAGATGTTGTTGTTCTTGGTGGATTGGTCGTAAAGGAACCAAACTAATAGTACAATTTAGATAGACATATCCAGCAACAGAAACACTGCTGCATCTTTTGTTCCTCCTCCTGCTCCAGCAGGTACTTGCTTGTAGTTCTGAGAGCAAATAACTTTTTGCTATCCATGCATCCAATCCTTTCTTCTTTGGAAAGAATCCTATCAATTGGAACAAGAATTTTTGGATGGAAAAGCATTAATGTGCCATATCCATTTCTATTGGCCCTTTAGTTGCCTCTTTATATTTTTTTAGGTTCCAGACTTCTCCGTATGGGTTCCTGCCCCCCTCCTCGGACCCACCACCTACCTCATGACCTCCGCCGGCGCCCTCTCCCTATGCGCAGCTTGCATTGCCTACTTCTGCCTCCTGACGATTGGCCCTCAGTGCTCCAGCGCTGCGGTGCCCACGTTGCTTGCCATGGCCTCATCGTGGGTGCCTCGCTTCTTCCAAGTTGCTAGCCGTGTTGCGCCCTTCCCTAGCCGTCGGCACCGGATCCAGCCCTACGGCCACCGGATTTTCCGCACCCTTGCCCAGTCGTCGCCGGACCTCTCCGCGCTAGGGCTCCACGGAGATTGCAGAGGCCGCATCGGCTTCAAGTCACCCGTCACCATTCTGGCCTCTCTCCGCACCGGTGGTGCCGGATCTAGGCCACACGCCACTGAATCTGCCTCCCCTATTCGTGGTCGCTCGCCGCCAGATCCACCTGCCCCTCTGCGCCAGGGATCCACGGAGATTGTAGAGGCCGTGCCAACTTCAAATCATCCATCGTCGATCCGGCCTCTCTCGTGGCAGTTGGTTCTGGGCCACGTGCCCCTAGATCCGTCTCCCCCGCTCGTGGTCACACGCCGTCGGATCCGCCTGCCTCTCCCTGTGCCGGTCGACGCTCAGTCACCGCTAGCCTGGTTTGTTGGCACCTTCAAGGGCGCTGACTCTGCCATTAGTCGTTGCTCCTGACTTCCCAAGCTCCACCATCAATCGCCCGTGGTTGCCGAGCCGCTGTATGGCCCCTTCCTCCCAGTAGGCAGCGCAGCACCGTCGTCGTCGGTTCGGAGTCCCGACCCATCTGATTTGAGCCCTGGTCACCCAATGCGAAGGTCGTCGTGCCTCCATTTGTGGTCGTCGTGCCTCTGTCTGTGGTCATCGGCATTGTCTTGGAGGTTGCTTCCCTCTTCCCTTCCCCCCCCATCACTCGGCGGCATCTATCCTGCGTGGTCTCGATCGTCGCTTGCTAGGCCTCCCCCTCTGCAAGCCGTAATCCTAGCCGTAGCCGAACCCACCTCCTTGGTCACCACCGGATTCATCCTCGGCTACGGCCTCTTCATGCCCTTCATGACCGGGTCTGCCCGCTCCCCGCCATGCTCGCTCTTCTGGTTGGCGCCGATCCTCCGCTAAGCCAACCCCCTGTCGTTGTGAACTCCGACCCACAACCCGCCACTGCCGCTCACATTGAGGAGCCAGAGCTGGTTGAGGCCCTCACTCCAGAGCTCCGGTTGGTTATCACCTTCGAGGTGCTTCACTATCTCAAGATGGTCACGAAGAGTAGGATTTTATCCGCAGAATAGCTTGATCTCATCGAGTTTCTGGTCGCTCAGGTCGTTTCACTGAGCTCTTCTCTGGCATGCAAGGCTGCCACTGCCGAGTTGCTGGTGCCTCCTCCAGTGGCACGAGGTCGTGATTCTGTAGTCTGACCATGTCATCCCTCAGCTAACCCCCCCCCCCCCCTTGTCGTGCCTACGTCCGGGGATGCATCGGCTACAGTCGTCAGGTTTGCCGGGGATGCGTCGGCTGTTGTCGTTAGGTCTTCAACCCCTCCTTCGCTAGCATTGGAGTTGCAGGCCATTGGCGTAGGGGAGGCCTTCAAGGCAAAACCTTCCGACATCACTGCCTTGGAGGTAGGTCACAAGGGAACCGCTTTCATGTGTGTCCATCGGAGTGCTCGACTGACTACGAAGTGTTGCGAATGGTCTTTCACGCTTCTGACTCCTCATCGTCATCTCCCCATAAAGGTGGTCCTAAGGTGGCGTTGGGCCTATCCTAGGCCGTGTTGCTTGCGTCTCATTCACGGTGGCGCTTCCTTCGGTCATTACTGCTTTGCTCCTTCTGGTCGTGTTGGATGCTGCGAGTAGTCAACCTTCATCTTGTGGTGCGGTCTCTAGGGCTCGTATTTCATTTTTCGTCTTTTGATGCTTTGTGCTTCAGCTAGGTGCTCTCTAATTTGTATTTATATAACTTCTTTGTTCTTAATGAAATACGCACTCTAAGCATGTTTGGAAAAAAAGTTATCCCTTTTTGCTATTCTTGCTTTCCTACTTCGGGGAGATTCAGAAAACAGTGGACGATGATATGCGTTGTGCATGTTTGGAAAAAAAGTTATCCCTTTTTGCTATTCTTGCTTTCCTACTTCGGGGAGATTCAGAAAACAGTGGACGATGATATGCGTTTGTATTTTCTAAACATAGATAAGCCGTGTCGATCTGGCGCAGATTCATGGTCGTCAGTGTACGAGCTACGTGCAGAGGAATCCATTTGTTGCGTCAAATCTGATGTTTACGTCCCTAATAATGAGAGAAACCAAAAAATCTACATCTGTATCTACACTCTTACGAGTACGACGTTTGAGACGCCACGGACGAACAGTTCTGTGACGTGCTTGCTTGATGAGGATTTGTTTTTTTATTTTAGCCTCTTTTTAATTAAAATTTGAGAAATGAATTCAGTCAAAACTTATTTTCAGAATCTGGTCTTTAGTCGCATCAGCCCGATCGACACAACTTATAAAGTAATTACGTCATGTGCACTGGTGTGACTCAGAAGCTAATGCGTGCCCGGTGCGCCACGCTAGCGTCCACTGTGACACATCGAACAAGTCGCACCATATGTGTAGCGCGACTCATGAAGCAGCTGCGTAAGACATGTTTGCACAACTTGTTTGCAAAATAGGGCACCGGACCCTCTTTATCTTTCTCCTTCTCTTTCTTTCTTCCTCTTGCTCTCTTCACAATGCGGCAGCTTCATTGGCGATTTTGGAGTTCTCTCCCCTTTGGAAGCCTGTGGTGCTTCAAATCGACTCCATGAGTTGGAATCTCAATCGTGTTGGGTACGTACATCATCTTTACCGTCTCATTTTATTGTATTTTAATTTTTTTGCTTGGATGAACTCATGTAGTAGGGATTCGAGATTAAATCAATGTATTTATGATTAGTATGAAGTGACTATGTTGTATAAATGACTAGTTTTGATTCCATTTAGGTATGAGATAGAGAATAGCTCGCATTGTCTAATCATTATTTTATGACATGGTTAAGGATTTTGTTACATATGTATTTGTGATGTCGATATTTATCGTGTAAGTAGTTTGTTAAGCACGCTAAGTCGAGTTTGCAATTATTGATATCAATTCTCATTTGCCATATGATTAGTTTATGAATTTTTGTTATGAAATTTTTATATGATATGAAGAGTTCTTAGTTCTTTGTTATTTACATGCCATAAGATTTGACGGAGTAGCTGCTGAGGAGGGCATATTTGCCTCATTGCCTTCGTCAACTGTGTCGACCGGTACATCGAGAGCTATGTCAATTGAAGGTTGCATGTTTTCTTCATCGCTCTCGCTGATTGTTGTTGCATCATCTTCCTCAATATACTGCTCAGTGTCAACATTCTCATCAAATGTGTCAGTGACAAATTCATCTGTAACCACTGCAGGGTTCAGAGCTTCAGAATTTATTTTCACCAACTCGCTAGCCAGGTTGACCATATGAGTAACACCTTGCCATTCCTCTTAGGTCGGTTGCTCCACCGTAATAGGGTCAGCTACGGTCTCCTCTGTAGTAACACCCGTCTCATGTACAGTGATCTCACCACCAAGCAACGGTGTAATTTCTGCTACTACCTCAGCACTCTTCAACCCAGACTAGGTAGCATTACATTAATCGGTCTCTTGCCCCACAAGTTGTATCTCCCGTGCAACCTCAGTTTACATTCAACATTTATGACTGTCCTGACTCTAGCAACTAATTCATCGAATGAAGGCGGTTTTTCAAAGGTAAGCACATGCGGTCTCATAGCAACTAACTCAAACTGCTCGCTAACTGACCCACCAAAATGCAAAAGGATGACACGGTCCATCTACATATTCACCGCAACAAAAGAATCAATGAACTATTGCATAACTATAGAAAATTTTAAACAAACTCAAGAACTAATGCACATCACCACTTCAATTACGTAATGCCTAACGTCTAGGCTAGGACATAGCAAATTCAAGTTTAAATGAATTGAATTCATAACGCCTAGCGTCTAGAATGAAATTAAAGTAATTATACGTACATTTACCAATTCAACTTCCTAAGCTACGACAAAATTCTCTATGAGCTACATAAACTAGGGCTACGACAAAATTCAATGATTTTAACGTACATTGTCCAATTCCAATTCAATGAAACTTCTCTACGAACTACAAAAACTAGGGCTATGACAAAATTCAATAATTTCAATGTACAATGTCCAATTCCAATCTCTAATGTGTACCTAACATCCAACTATTTTTAAAACCTACCTACCATGAAACTAAATCAAATTCAATAGAGTTCAAATTTCAAATTTCTATAAACTATACACAAATTAGGTCAATCACGAAATTCACCTCACTAAACCTACACGCAACTAAAGAGTGACATAAAATATGACTATATATAGTACAAACTATGATCCAAACTAATACAATTCTAACTAAATCAAACATTTAACTACAAATCCCTAAAATCCCTAACCTAATCAATAAACGAAACTATAACTAAATCTACTCGGTTAGAAGTGGGGAACTACCTTCGGGGAGGCCGAGCACCGGAGTTGGAGGAGATCGGTGGGGCGATGGCAGCGGGAAAGGAGGAGGCGGCGGTGGACGCCCGCATGAGCAGAGAGAAGGAGGGAGAAGAGAGAAAGAAAGAAGAGAGAGAGAGAGGAAGAAGAAGCCTCATACCGGTTCAAGTTAAGGCCAGTTGTACCAACCCGTCTGCCATGACTGAGTCACGCCGCCTGCTCTGGCGCGACTGGTGGGCCATCAGTTGTGCCATCAGTTGCGCCACAAGGCAGCTGGGCCATCAGTTGCGCCACAGCAAGCGGCGTGACATAGTCACGCCAACCCGACCGGCGTGACTAAGGTCATTGTGGCACCACGTCGATGCTCGGGCACGCGTCAGCCCCCTGAGCCGCGATAGTGCATATGGCACAACTGCTTCATAAGTCGCGCCAATCAGATTGGTGTGACTCCAAAGAACTAGAACTTGGAAATAAGTTTTGACCTATTCATTTCTCAAATTTTGATTAAAAAAGTCAAAAAAAATCTTTGACGAGAGATAGGACAGCCGGTTACATAAACTGATCCGTTATCTGTGGCGTACGTTTGATGCTGCCCCTCGAGTGGTCTCCTTGACTAGTTCGACCACATATACAGATCGGAATTATGGAAACCGTGTGTTGCTCCTGCTTTCTGTGTGGCTATGCGGCCCGTGGAAACGACGGAGCAGGCCGGTGTGGTGCACGCAGAAAATGGTAGAGTTTGATGTCAGGATATACATGCCGCGATGAAATTCAACCTAGAAGACGACGGCCAGCGACAAGGGCTTTGTGTACGCAGCAGCACGTACACATGTATGGAGTGCTAGGATGGTGAAGTCCACGGTCACCAAACAAACGCCATGTAATGCAGCGGACGGGCACGACGTTTCTTTGGTGACGAGGAATCCATTTGTAGATTTATTCCGGCAGGGTGAACTAATTGGAAAAAAGCTGTGTTTCCTTATCCCGAATTATGGCACAAGTTTGCTTGAGGTGTGATCGTGCATGATGTCGACTTATTGGCGTTATATATTTTAGATACGATCGGGGAAATGCGACGATGTAAGATCAATCTCAACGTGAAAACACGACGAGTTTTATCCTGGTTCAGACCATCCGGAGAGTAATAACCATACATCCAATCTTTCTTTATTAATATGTGGTTTCTAGCCAATAATTTTGATACTCTCGATGGAGTTTGGGCTACTGATTTTATAGTTTGAAGAACCACCTTATAGATACAGGCAGTTTTCGACTCTGTCACAACTCATACAAACATTCCCCCGATCGGGACTCTTACTTGAGTTGCATCTAGCCTCGTGGGCCATCGCAAG
>VSTD030000820.1:0-14519 GCA_008808055.3 Sporobolus alterniflorus
TGGTGTGCTCCCTAAGACATAGATAACTATATCTATAAAAATATATGTAAAATAGACAAGTAGAGATAGAGTCATAATTGTGATCATGTTGTAACTGACTCGGTTACCTTGTAACCTCGCCTACTTCGATATAAAAGGAGGGGTAGAGGCACCCCATAGGGGACAAGTCAGGACAAGTCCAACAATGACAAACACAACATTAATTGACATGGATAATACAAGAACACATGACGTAGGACTATTATCCTCTAAGAGGTATGAACCTATCTAAAAATTCTTACGTCTCATGATATGTACTCAGCCAACCATGAGAGTGTTATTCAACTCCACCTGAGGAAGTGCCAACGGCATCTGTCTATCAGTTATCGATAGATCGAACAAACCTAAATGATCTAGTGGTTGTGTAATTGTAAGATTACTGATCATAGGATACGAATCTAGTTCTTGGCTCTGCCTATGCATGCAGAGCTGAGTCGGATAGTCTTGAAGAGATATCTTGAAATGTTTGATGACCGTGAAAGTAAGAATTCTTTTATTTAGTCAGAATTTGCCTATTTTACTTTAGAGAACTAGCTCTTCTTATTGGACTCGTGGGATTGGAGACAACACAATCTCATGTTCACTATCTTCTTTAGAGTCCTTAGACTATGGATATGATATGATGATTGTTATCATTGTTCTTTTGATCTTGTGACTACCTATACTCTAAATCATTATCATAAATTATGATAATTGATATAATTTATTAAGATCGATTGGATTCCTCAAATTGCTGACAAGATTGATTCTCAAGAAGGCTTGGAGATAGACTATCAGGAGGGCTGATCGATTTCGCGAGGACGTGCGCTGCCATGTTGACGTCATGCAACGAGTCGGCGAAATCATCCCATGAAGCGAATGAAGGCTCGCAGTCTCCTGGTCGTCGGCTGCGAAACAGACACGAGGCAAGCATTGGAAGCACCTGTCCTGCACGAGCGCATGCGACCTTGCCACGTTTTGGAAAGCCCCTTCCGGCCGGCTGACAGATTCCAAGAAAGAGAATCCACAACTGAGCCAGAACTCATATTCGTGCATGAGTTGCCAGATGGATCGCTGAGTTCCTCTTCGGTCGATGCTACGACTACGACTCAGGAGCTAGGGGTCGTCTTTGTTGGAATCGATCGTCGGTTTTTGGTGGGATCGACCGTCGGAACTGAGAAGCGCTCGGACGCTTAACCTCACACAGCAAACAGATGAAGAAGAATATGAACGATAGCCGAGACAAGAGTTGCGCCCAAACACAGCAGCGCACACACACTGCCTTATGTATTTCTCTTGACCTCTCCAACAACGATGAGTACAAGATGTTTTTATAGCCAAGACAGCGCTACTTGAGCACGAACTCACGCTGCCCCACTCTGCCGCTTGATCCGCAAGCTTCGGCCGCCCCCACGACGCGCACCAACGCACAGGACGCGCTTGCAGCTCCCGACGGATCACAACAGACTCCATGCAGCTCCACCACGCAGTGTACGTGACAAACTGTAGACACACACCCATGACGCATGCATACACAGGCGCAAGCTGCTCGATCACCGCACAACCCGGACATGGACTCAACTCACTCACGCTCACAACCGCTACGCGTGCAGCTGGACCACGCTTAAACATGATCTGACCAGTGAACGCGCATGCTGCTAATCCCCAACGGCAGCCGGCTAAAGTGCGTTGTGCGGCTTCGTGTTCCGGAGCCACGAGCGCCAGACCAGGCCATGCGTCGACTAGCCCCGTTGCCTCGTTGGGCACCGCGTGCATCTGACTGCTACCGTCCAGAGATGAACATGATCAGGGAACCTCACCTAGTTTACCTCTGTTTCCGTATTATATTTTAATATTAACAAATCTGGTTAGTTGGCTCTACTAACTAATCGTTGCAGCACATTGACACTCATGGCACGCACGAGATGTTTTTTTGCATACAGGAGCGCCGTATGCGTCCGTGACATGGTCTTTTGCTGCAAACTCTCCACGTGAGACGCCCGGTTAGCATTGCATATCAGCATATGCCCCAGATCGTTGGCACTCGGGCAACACTCAGTGCCCCGTGCTAGCTTGCTTGCCCGACTCAGGAGCTATTGCTCTGCCACTCGGCAACCGGACATTAGCCATCCGACCAAGTTGGTACATCCAACCAAAATCAAGGGAAGCATTGTTTATTTATTATATTCATGTAAGTTATCCTGTTTTGTTTATTTATTATAAATACATGCAAAGATAGAAAATTGTCATGTGCATAGTCACTCTATGCATTAATTTGTTTGTCTTGCATGTACAAGTTACATCACACTCGACAGCGATACCGTGCCGTAGCCAAGTCGTCTCGGTAGCTCCATCGTTGAAATGACTCGGCACTTACATCGTGTCACGGCCAAGTCACCTCGGCAACACCATCGTCAGTATGACTCATCATCCACATCGCACCACGACCAAGTTGCCTCGGCAGTGCCGTCATCAGCATGACTTGAGGGTTTGACGCATACTTCCCCAATGAGCCATCTGACTCAGAGGTTCACTGACTATACAAGGAGAAAAATAAGATCAGAGAAGGAGTTGTGGATGTTCCTTTCAAGCTTCAAGAAAGATCAATAGGGTGTTGTGACCCAAGTCAATGAATTTGCACCCCCCCCCATGAAGGACGACAAAGATGAAAATGTAACAACTGATAAAATTAATATACTTGGTTTGAATGTTGCCAATGCAAATGATGGTGATGTTAGTGCTAGTTCGAATAATAAATTTGCTACTGCAAGCAAAAACTTTGAGAAGCTACTTGTTACTCGGATCAATCAGATTGAGTCCAAGTTTAGTTAGCTTTTCAGTAATGGTATGCATGCTTCTACTTCTAATATTGAAAAGAAAATATGTGGTAATGCTGATGATGTTATCTCAAATTTGCAAATTCCTAAATTTCCTCCACCACCTGAACTGTCACTGAAAAATATACATAGCCAAACAACCATTGGGAATTTAGTTGGAGAAGGAAATTTTGTGCCACCATATCATGCGTCGGCATATAGTACACTACCACCACAAGCTCCCAGCATACCATACGACCCTATGCCTAATAGTGCTTTTGGTAGTTCGTTGCGACATACGTATGTATCGCCGAACCAACCATCACCTGTCTCTTATAGCTCCCCACAACCCAATCAAATTTCTAATGGGCCTAGGGCTGAATTTGAGGGATTTAGAGAAGAGATGCTTGGCATGTTTAGGCAAACTTTTGGTATAGAAAAAAGAGAGCATACCAGAAATTGTATCCGGAAGGCTATGAATATGTTCAGTTTCCTCAGGGGGTCTAAAATTCCTAAATTTGCTAAGTTCACCGGTAATGGTAGCAGGACTAAATTGGAGCATATAGACCAATTTATTATACAATGTGGCGAGGTTAGTTCTTATGATATTTTCAAGCCGAGGTTGTTTCCTTTATCTCTTTCAAGTGTTGCATTTACTTGGTTTATTTCATTGCCACCCAAATCTATTCATAATTGATCTGAATTAGAGCAAAAATTCCATGAGTATTTCTTTACTAGTGAAACTAAATTGAAGTTGTCTCACCTCACATTAGTTAAGAAAAAGTCCAATGAAACAGTTTATGACTACATTAGAAGGTTTAGAGACACTAGAAACTGGTGATATGGTTTGGCAATTTCTGATAGAGATTCCTTGTGTTCCAGATTGCCCACCTCATTAGGATTATTACCTCCATAAAGAAAGGTTGTGAAATGCATCATTTAAGCATAGTGATGACCCTTTTCCTGCAGTTGATCCTTGACAGAGTTGTCGGTACCCTGTGGACCGGGTACCCTGCGTACAAGCTCTAAGCCAAGGCAAGAAGCAGGGCGTGCAACCACACGTTGTCGTGTGTCCCAGGGTGCCGCACCCTGCCACACTTGCACAGGAGGGCTCCGGTGCTACCGTGTGTCCCGTGGCTCCGGACCCCTCCTCCCTGCTCTGGGGGAGGGGGGCTCCAATGTCACCACGTGTCCCACAACTCTGGACCCTGCCTCCCTGCTCGGGAGGGCTCCGGCGCCACCACACATCCCATAGCTCCAGACCCCGCCTCCCTTTTCGGAGGGCTCTGGCGCCACCACGTGTCTCACCGCTATCCATGGGGCATGAATAAAGAAATATTTGGCTGCAACAGTAAAGCAGCAAGGCTCGCACATTACCAAGATGCACCCGCATGTTACCTAGGCAATTGTAAGACGTGCAAGCGGACGGCGATATCATGACCTGCACAACATGCAGACCTGAGGCTATAGTGCTACGCTATAGTATGGCGTTGTGCGGCTGACCACTCACTGGCACAGTTGGCATAATCTATGACCCAATAAGACGGGGCTACGCAGCAGACCACACGCCGCGTGGTAGGATCGACAAGATGGGGCGCATCGGGCATCGTCCGTACCATCATTACACTACATCAGCATTTAATGCCCTAGATACGGCATAGGATGTCATCTGCCCTGGGGCCACCTGTCGTGTCCAAGGCCACAGTGTAACCACCTGGCATTGGGCTATAAAAGGCCAAGTGGATGACAGGAACATGTATGCTCACTCGAGTCAAGGCATTTAGGACAAGTTCTACCCAGGACTTAAACGACACAGCAATGAAACAACACTCTCTCCGTGGACATAGGGTATTACGCTCTGCCGGCCTGAACCACGTAAACTACCGTATCCACCGTGCTTTCTCCATAGCTAGAACTCAAGAAGACCTAAGTCCTCACCATTAAAGAACCACAATGGGCTGATCTAGGGCAGTGCCGGTGGAAGTATCATAAAACCACTTCGATAAGAGTGACCCTATTGTTGCCCAACAGGTTCTAGAAAAATTACACTGCAGAAATAGGTGTTGTATGGTTTCTTAATGTTGCCAGAGGCCCAATTCACAAAGAGACATGTTCTTCCTATGCAATAGACCTCTTGTATTAATTCTGTCTTTTAATAAAAGCTAGAAGAAGACTTTATGTTTCATTTGGCATGAAGATCTCCAAAGCCAACCATAAGCAAGGTGTAGATTCGTATGACCAATTATATCTGATTGTTAGCTTTTGCCACTGAGTATTTTTTAGAGCCCCAGATATATGTCCATTGGTTGAGATGCTTAGTGTCTGCAACATATCCTGAAGTTGAGTGTATTGGTGAAAAGCTGGCTCCGATAGTGGTAGGTGGAAAAGGCTTGCGAAGTCAGCATGTAGCATCTGCTAAAGAGACATGTTTTGTTTCTTGACATAAGAGAAAAGTTCGGGAAATGAGGTCCTAAGAATATTACCCTGCCACTGATCTTTCCATGCTAACACTGAGGCCCAATCCTATAGCTATGCTTAGGCAATTCCTTTGAAATGCTCTTCCACAAAAAATGATCCTACCTTTTGCATCCTGGCAATTGACCATTGCGATAGTAAGACTACCAGATTAGCTTGACCCAAGGGATGTCTAATTTGTTATACATCTTGTATAAAGATTTCATTAATAGTGCATCATTGTGGGCTTTGAGTTTCAAAATTCCTAGCCCTCCTTCCTGCTTGGGCCTTGTGATTTGTTTCCAAGCAGCCAAGGGAGCCTTTCTTGCATTCACCTTGGAGCCACTCCACATACCATGCCTTCTATATTTTTTAATCTGATTTATCACAAAGCAGGGATTTAAGTGATTTAGCTTATGCTAGTTTGCTTGATCTTCATAAAGATAAGTTAGAAGGTCAGGAGTTTCTAGATGTCAACCAAGTGTTGCAAAAAGCTCTGGCTAATGAAAGCCGAGCCAAAGAGTCTAGAAATTTGCAAAAAATCTAGTGAAAAGGTCAATCGTCCTGTTTATTTACAAAGGTGTTTATGTTGCTGAGTTTACATGGTCATTACCAAGCATGTGTGATTCTCTCTTGCTGATTCATAAAAATCGGCAAGGAGAACAAAAATTCACTTTTGATATAGCTAAGCGTGACAAAATCTTTAATGAACTATTATGGGTTTGAAAAATTAAGTTGTCACACACTATACCACCGCTTGATGAATTAAAGCAATGAGCTTATTGTAAAAGGCACAATTCTCATGTTACTAATAATTATAATGTCACCAGGTACAATGGGCTATCCATGAAGATCATATGTGTCTTAGAAAGATGTTGGTTGATGAACAACCATTTTTGATGCATAAAATTGATCTACAAAGCACAAAGGTGCTAGTTCGACCAGATTAAGCCGAATCAACTAAAGGTAAGAATGTGATCATCAGCAAGGAAAGACTCAAGAGCTTGGACGACAAGATTTGGCCTAGAGATGTGGCACTGGAAAAAGTTGTTGATGGCAAGGAGACGTTAAAGATCACAATGAAAGTTTCTGGACTTGGGGGGGGGGGGGCAAGCCAGCAGTTCAAATCAGGATTGGGGCTCTATTCAATAGAGAACACAAAGCAATCCAGTCATGCTAACCGGCCAGACCGGTCTAGCTGCGTTAAGATAAAAAATGCTCAAGCCGAATAATCCCGAAGTGGATAAATAAAAGATGGTCACATTAGACACAAGGTAAAAATAAGAAATTCAAGCCAACCTTAGATTATCTTTTATCTAATTATGTGAATCAAAAGATCATTTCAAAAAATCGGTCATCAAAGGGTATTGCATCACCATCTTCAAAATATGACCGATCTCACTATCATTGATCAGGCCAGGTGAACAATGTGATCAAGGTTGGTAGCATAGACATGACCATTGATACCCAAATCAACCACAAGGTTCTTGATCATGGAGTTAGCAACGAAAGCTTGACCTCAAAGTATTTACAACCGAGGTGGCGTTTTCCTGGTTTATTTCTTACTAAAATAGAAGGTTCCAAGGACTTCAAAGTCAAAAGGGAAAAGATGAAGAGCTGAAGCCATTGAAGGAGGTCATCAGCAAGAAGGTAGTACCAACAAGACCACCATTGATCATTAGGGAAGAGTGGAGGGCAAAGCAGGTAACTCCAACTAACTAAACAAGGTTGGAAGCCACAACCTATAAGGTAAATTATCATCCTTACGGAAAATATGACCCATGAATTCTATTTTTCATTACCCTTAGACAATTTTGATCTAGAGATACGTTTTTTGAGCAGGCCCTACTGATTGGGATTTTGTGCAGATTAGCCATTTGGCACTGGAGCGAGGTACAATCTATAGTGTAAAATATTATCAGTTTCTTTATGAAAGAGTAATATTCTTAGGAATTTGATTTATTTAAGCTTCTGACTTGCTATACAGTAGTAATAACAATAGATTAATTACCTACTGTCAATGGATTTGTTGCATTTTTATTCTAACTTGAGGAATTTATATTAATTCAACTATTATTTTAATGCTATTATATTTTCTATTACACCACTATTATTAGTGATACAAAAGAAAACAAATGGATTAAGAGGCCCAAACGTCTAGCTCATCCTGGGCCCTTCTCTTCTCTCATATGTTACTTCTCTTTTGACTATGGCGATTTTCCATTTGGCGTTGAATCCACAATTTTTTGCACTTTAGCTTTCTTGTTCTCGAATAACCTTTGGTCTATGCTTTTTCCTCCTAGTCTTAAGTTTCTGTGCTGGACCTTCTTCATTCCTGAATGTTTCATGTTTCTTGGCTCCTGAAATCTGCATCTCTATTTGAGTTAGTGTTCTCTCCTTGAGCAGAGCTGGAGTGGACAAAGGCATCTGCCCTGCTGGATTTGTATATTAAACCTTTTTTGCATTGGTTAGTACATATGCATGTTGTCACCTGCCAAAACAATAAGGGCAATTGATTCTTGAGAATGTTGAACTTGTGCTTCCAAGTTGTTTTCTGGAACCACTGATTCCAAAGTAGTGTGGCTATCACAGTAATTGTTTGTTTCTTATTATTGCACTGGGGCAGCTTCTGTTTCATTTCCAATCTTTGATGCTTCTATCATAAAAAAATTTAGCGAGGGTGCATTCTCAGAATTGCAAGTATCTGGAGTGGCTGATTGTGATGGATTCATTGAGGTATGACTAGCAGCAGGGTTTGATGCTCTCACAAGTGACACGAAGTTACTCCCAAAGCAAGCTGAATGGAAGTTCCATCTTTTAGAATATGCAGAGAAACAATAGACAAAAGCATTCAATACATTCACAATGTATGGTGATATTCAACTACAAAGCTGACCTAGATGCAAGGCCAACTCATGGGTTTGAAGGGCCCTAGCCGAGCTGGACATTTGGGCCTCTTAATCTCATTTTTTTCTTTTCTATCGCTAATAATAGTGGTATAATAGAAAAATATAACAGAAATAAAATAATAGTAGTATCAATATAAATACCTTGAGTTAGAATAAAAATTCAACAACTCAATTGACAGTAGGTAATTAATCTATGGTTATTACTACTGCAAAGCAAGTCAGAAGCTGAAATAAATCAAATTCCCAAGAATATTACTGTTTCATAAAGAAACTGATAATGTGT
This sequence comes from Sporobolus alterniflorus, assembly GCA_008808055.3. Lineage (NCBI taxonomy): Eukaryota > Viridiplantae > Streptophyta > Magnoliopsida > Poales > Poaceae > Sporobolus > Sporobolus alterniflorus. The sequence goes on from VSTD030000820.1 coordinate 8,481, forward strand.
ATTATATAGTCTAAATCTGGTCGGTGGAGACATTCTTATGAATAAATATATTCTAGTTAGCTTCAGTCATTTTACACTATAGATTGTACCTCGCTCCAGTGCTAAATGGCCAATCTGAAAAAAAATCTCAATTAGCAGGGCTGGTGATTTTTTTTAAATTGTCGCACACAAAAAACAAAGGTATAGCAATCAGATCAGGTAATGTCAATTTTAAGGCCACTTGAAATGAGAGCTTTTGTATCCACTCACCTAATTTGTTTATCATGTTTGGTTAATTGGCCATGACAAAACTACCACCATTACTCCTCTACCACGCCATTGGGAGAGCCACGAGCAACCAATGGAGGGACGAACAACGCTAGTGAGTCTAAGGCCTAGCGCCTGGGTCTAGAGGGCATCCACCTGATCTTCCGTCAGGTCCGCGTTTCGCCCGGACCCAAGCAGCTCCAACTCAGTTCCCAACTCCGAGAAGCGTGACAAGGCGGCAGCCAACGTTGACCAGGTATCCCAATGGACCCTATTGGCATCCATGGTGTCGACGCAGTCCTCGATCAGCTCCGCCGCTTAGGACAGCGACACCGTGAATGAAGACGTCCCGCTAGGCCTTTCTAGCACTAAGTCCTGAACACGGGCGGCAGAGCTCCATAGGCTCTCCAGCATGGCATCCACTTCCCATCGCACTGCCTGCTCCACCCAAAGCCGCTCGACAGCCTCCTCTAGCCGATCGGCCAATCGGACTTGGCCGAAAGGCGGTCCAAGGATTCGGTCACAAACCCTCGTGTCGGACTTCTCGAGGCACGAGCGTCATTCCTCCTTCCGAAACTAAGCGAGCAGATCATCCACAACATCCACCTGGAAGACTTCAGTGGGTGAGCGCTTGGGCATGGACTACGCGGCAGAAGACACCACCGCCCGGATCGTGGTGAGCTGCTCAACCATCTCAGTATGGCGTACAACAACAATTCGCATTCCCTTTGATAGTTGACCCCTCACCTTCAGAGGACTGACTATGGCCTGGCACAGCTCGGATCCCATGGTTTGTTGTAGAAGGGTAAGCTCCTAGACCAGTTCCCGACACTCCCTCTGACCTTCCTCCCACCACCGATGGGCATCGACCACCACACTAGACAAATCCTGGAAGCTCACCTCAGTTGTATCTCGAGCCTGGCACACATCCGTGAGCTCACCCTCCAGAAAGGAAACCCTCCGAGCATAACCCTCGGCCTCCTCACGAGCAAAGGCCAGTGCAGTAGTACTCTCCGCCTCCACATTCAATACACTCTCTCGGGCCTCCCTCTCAGCTAGGGTGGAGCGGGTCTCTACCTCCGGGATGAAAACTGCGGGTCTCTCCCATGCCGGAGCGGCCTCCTGGACAAAGGCCATAGTAACACGAACTGCTACAGCACAGGCGACCTCCACAGCGACGGCGTCCTCCTGCACCTGGATCACCTCCTTCTATGGCTCGAGCACGTCTGTCATGCCCTGGGCCAAGCGCTGTAGAAGCAGAAGAAAGGGGGTATAAGGTAGCCTGGAGGGAGCCAGAGGAACTCAGGTTAACTTTCTTTTTTCTTTAACTAACCTGGATTGGATGCAGGATATCCCGGCCGACCATGGCCATCACCTCCCGCAGTAGCCTGTCCGTGGCTGCAACCCACGAACACGCTTCCTCCGCGCTGTTCTCCACCTGCCCCCAGCAGACAGGTGAGGATGGTGAGCCAGAGGAACATAGCAACCCAGTCCAACGACCCTCGAATCCACGGCACCTAAGAACCTGGGGGCTGGGATCGTGTTGCCCGGGGCTACACCCCCATGCATGCTAGGATTAGGACTACACACCATCAAGTCCAAGCATGGATTGTCGGTCACATCGTGTAGTTGGAGCTATGTCCCGCCCATCTCAAAGTTGTCGGCGCCCAGTGGCGCATCGGTGGTGACCGTCTCCACCTGAGCGGGCACACCCTAAAAAAGGGCAACACCACTCCCCACCTGCGTCCGTGTCAGCGGTGCCTCCTGCGCTTACATCATCAACACCTCCCGCGCTTGTGTCACCGGGGCCTTCTACGCCTGTGTTGTCGGCACCTCCCGCACCTGCATCATTGGTGCCTCCCACACCGATGTCTTCAATGCCTCCCATGCCTGCATCACCGCCTCCTGCATCATCCCCTCCTTCTATGTCTCCTGCACCGACTCCACTAGCACAAGTTCCTCCTGGTGTACGATCGTCAGTAGGGTTGCTCGTGCTCGCAGCCAACGACGCCGCTAGAGTCGGGTGCGGGTGTGACACTGGGTGCGCGACCGACTGAAAAACAATTAGAGTTGACAAGGTATGACTCCTACCACCTAGAAATCACCTTTTGAGTTCAAGAACAAAGATAGGAGGAGCAAAACCGTGTAAGCAATAGGCGGCTCCACAAGCATATCAGAAGGACACCCACAGGAGTGCTCCAAAATGGGTCTTCTTGGGCGGGGGCTCCATTCCCCAGAGACTCAGTGAGGACGACGTGCTATCATAGCCGTGGCAGCCGCAGCGGCTGATGAGCTCAATGGGACCTACAGAAACACGGGTATGTGAGTTGGTTTCATCAACATAGGCAATTGAGTTAAAAGATACCGACATGAGGCGGGGCTGCTAAGCCGAGCCGACCAACGACTCGGTGCCTGTCGAGGCCGCTTCGGCTGGTGCACATCGATTGTGATCCTCACTTGTCGACTGGTGATATCGTTGAACGAGGGAAGTGTCATTCACGACAAAGATAGGGGAGGTGGAGCTACTTCGCCCTCCTCTTCATCTTCGTCCGAGGATTCAGGTTTGGTGGGGGTATCCTCCCCCACTCCCTCGCCGCCACGCGGGCAGCACTGCAGGCCTACCTTCTATGTTTTTGTGCCCGTAGTTTCTCATTGTGGGCATGGTTTGCTTCCCACTTCACCACGTTCGTGGGCAAATTGACACCCGGCAGCACACTGTGAGCATACCCTAGACTTTGCACAATATCATGAGCATGATGAGAGGATGAAATTGCGCAAACTGCCACAAACAAAACTGAGTAGACTAACCCTGGTGCTAGCGACCCCTTCTATCAAGGGGGCAGGGCCGGCTTCGGGGTTCAGATCATCCCCATGATCTAGGACCTTGCAAATCCAAGTGTTGATCTCCACATCACCCAACTCCTCAGAGAAGAGGTGGTCGGAACAACTTGGCTCTGGATACAATCACATTTTAGTTGCCTGTTGCCAGAGCGGTTGAATCCGATTGCTGAAAAATGTTCGTAGAATGTGCACACTCATCAGTTCCTCATGCCGTAACTATTGAACGACCTCGCGCAAGGGGTGCAGCTTGTGGAGGTCCTTCTTAGCCACCCAGTACCACCAATTGGGTTGTGGATGGAGTGGTTAGCAGTGAACGCAGGGAGTGGTGCGGCGGTGTTGTTCCTCAAGAAGAACCACATTTTCTGCCACCCATTCACAAATTTGGGCATGGAGATGTCGAAATAAGGATCGACGACATGCCCAGATTTGACGTGGATAACCCCCCCCCTAAAACTACCACTTCTGTGTCCGAGCCCTGCGGGAGGCAGACGCAAAAGAAGTGATTCCACACGTCAAAATGGGGGTCAATCCCCATGAAGGCCTCACACAGAGTCACAAAGGCCGTGATGTGCAAGATCCTCAAGGGGGTCAGATTGTGCAGCTCTAGTTTGTAATACTGCAGTAGTGAATCGATGAATCAGTGCGATGGCACATTGAACCCCCTCATAAAATACCACGAGAGCCACCACGTATCCCTCCGCCGGCACAAGGGATGCGGGATCCTCGAGCACATAACAGGTTGCGAGCTCCACTGCCGTCATGAACCCCTGGCTCATGAGGTCCTGCAGGTGCACCTGCGTGACCACTGATAGGTCCAACCTTGTTCCGCCATAGTTTGAGAGGGAAGGAGAAGCAACGCTATCTAAGCCCTAGAAATTACCCTTCTCTCTCTCTCTCTCTCGCTCTCTTCAGGCATAGGAAAGGGAGCGAGGAGGCAACGGGAGTTTGTGAGAGAGAACGTAGGGGTGCACAAGGGCGATAGCCTCCTTTATAGCCCACAGTGTCACAACCGAGGAGGCAAAGTGACGGGCCCTTACAAGATGCAATAAACCCATGTCTACATGCCTCCCCGACTCCTTGCACATCGTGCCCACTACGACAGCATGGGATACGGAACCGTATCCAAAATGGGCCCCACGATTGTCGTGGGCCTGCTATAGCTCAGGGTTCTAAGGCAAAACCCACCAGTCGAGTCAGCGCCGCCCAGAGCAAACAGATCAAGGGGCAAAGTGACACATAGGGTGGCTAGTAGCTAGCACTACCCGGGACTCCATCGAGGGGACCCGGCATTCTCATTCTTTATATCTGAGTTCCAGTCGGGAGGTTTCCTTCATGCCCCTCCATGTGGGCTGGCATCTAGCCGTCCGGGTTCTCCGGATATCGATTACCCGAGAATGATGCATGAAATCACCTAGCCCAGATGCACCGGGGGGCATCTGTCCCTGTATAGTCCTATGGAGAGGTACTTGCTCATGCTGGCTCTTACCCGCGCACAGTGACCCAGTGTAACACCCCAGCCACTCCGGGCTTGGCGGTTGTTACTCGTAGCAGCTTCCTAGGATTATAGAGTAGCCCCACAGACCAACACTAGTCTTTTCTACACACTTTTATCTTCACTTGTGTACACCTGAGAAGACTTCCTGGTCAATCACTCATCATGAAATTGCTCCGGGCCAAGGACGCTTAACCCTAGAGTTCTTTGCAGTTAGCCTTCCAGAAAATAAGGTATACCTTACTAGTATGAGCATTCTATCAATCCTATTAAGCCATGAGCTAGGATGTCACAATCCACCCCCTTAGAAGAATGATGTTCCCGTGTCCCCGTCGATCAACCCCAAGCCAGGAATGTCCCCTCTTGGCCACATCCGTACGTCCAATACTGTCATACGTGCACTATATGTCCAGTTGGCAGCCTGCATACCATACCGTGTCCCACCCAGTGGACCTTGGTGGTATGAGTATTCTATCAATCCTATTAAGCCATGAGTCAGGATATCACAATCCACCTCCCCCTAGAAGGTTGACGGCCAGTTCTTTGTAGATGGGCTTCTGAAAAAGAAGGTATACCTTGGTGTAAGAACCGCCCAAGGTGAATTCTAATTAGTTGAATTAGCTCGCTGTCCATAAACAGTACACTGGCCCAAAACTCAACTAAGGAGAAGTCAACCCTGGCAGTCCCCCGATATGCTTCTCAAGCAACACCCAAGACCGCAGCACATCGGTATACAACATTGCTCACATCACAAGAATCACATACACAAAAATATTCAGGTTCAACAAGATTAAAAGATTAATTTATAAGCCATTGTTCCAAAGGTACAAGTTCTGAAATTTATTGACAACCAAAGCCAAAGCTGCACCTCCATCTCCCATACATCCTAAAACATGAATACAACCCTTGTCCAAATTTTAGTTCAGACCATAGCAACATTTCTCAATGAGTACGCAGCGGAAACATTCTTTTGAAATAAAGCAAAAGAGTGATGGTGCTCAGCCCACGAACACCACCGGCAATGTCACAACGGGACAACCATTATTCCTCCCCATTAGCGGGAAAGAAGTAGCCAAAAATCACACCATTCTCACCTGCAAAACTCAAACAAAGTAAACATGAGTATGAAGGTTGTCATACCCAGTTTTTATGCCAAAACCGAGTACTCATCGTATGCATGAGCCAGGATCAATTGTTCCACACATACGGTCAAAAGTGCTCACAGATAACCAAATGTTATAATATAGGGTATAATTATTACATAAATAATGTCTTTAACGACTAAGATGACTCTCAGCGAAACGAAATAGCGGAAAACTCCATAACACCACAGGAACGGCAACTAGGGTGACACGTAGCCTAGAACTCCTCATCAAAGAATTTTAGTCCATCTTCTCCTTCTGAGCAGCAGGTTTGAGTAGCATGGGGAAATATCAAGGTTGAGTACACTAATGGTTGGT